>WBNM01008906.1:104428-116071 GCA_013399055.1 Ramphastos sulfuratus | reverse complement strand
TTTTTGCGTGGCGGTGAGTTCTCCTCTCTCTTCTGCTCTGTTCACCTGCGATCAGCGGATGCAAGTCACACACGCTCCCTCCCTCCCTCTCTCTCTCTCTCTCCAAGTTAGCAAAGAACAAAAAAAATCCCAGCTCGGTTCAGGATAAGAGCGGGAGCGGAGGGGTGTGCGCGCTGTGCCGGGCAAAGCCGGCAAGCCGAGGGAGGACACGGCCGGCGGCTCCGCGCACTCCTCCTCCCGCCGCGCCCCGGGAAGCAGCAAGTTTGCCGTGCACCTGTTTGAGCAGCTCGAATCCCAGTCACCATCAAGCGATTTGCAAAAGGGAGAAAGTTTGTCGCCGGCGGGGTCGCCGATCTCTTCGTTCTCCTCTCGGTTTTCTTCTCCTCCTCCTCTTCCTCCTCCTCTTTTTTTTTTTTTTTTTTTTTTTTTTTTTTTTTTTTTTTTTTTTCCGCACGGCGGTCGCTACCTAGATACAAACGGGTTTGCCTCGCTCGTTCCCCATCCTCCCGGGCTCCTTCCTCTATGTTCGATTCTTTTTTCACTCCTGGCGCCGGTGGAAAATAAAAAAAGCTACTTGAATGTACAGCATGATGATGGAGACGGACTTGCACTCCCCCGGCGGAGCCCAGGCCCCCACGAACCTCTCGGGGCAGACCGGAGCGGGAGGCGGCGGCGGTGGCGGCGGCGGGGGTAACAAAGCGAACCAGGACCGGGTCAAGAGACCCATGAACGCTTTCATGGTGTGGTCGCGAGGCCAGCGGCGGAAGATGGCCCAGGAGAACCCCAAAATGCACAACTCAGAGATCAGCAAACGCCTAGGGGCCGAATGGAAAGTCATGTCTGAGGCCGAGAAGAGACCGTTCATCGACGAGGCGAAACGGCTGCGGGCGCTGCACATGAAAGAACATCCGGATTATAAATACCGGCCACGGAGGAAGACCAAGACCCTGCTCAAGAAGGACAAGTCCTCGCTGGCCGGGGGGTTGCTGAGCGCTGGCTCGGCCGGGGGAGGCCCGGCCGGCGTTGGCGTGGGAATGGGAGTCGGCGTCAGTCCTGGCGGCGTTGGGCAGCGGCTGGAGAGCCCAGGTGGCACGGCCAGCGGCGGCTACGCGCACATGAACGGCTGGGCCAACGGCGCCTACCCCGGCTCGGTGGCGGCGGCAGCAGCGGCGGCGGCGATGATGCAGGAGGCGCAGCTCGCCTACAGCCAGCACCCGGGCAGCGGGGGGCACCCGCACCATCCGCACCCCCACCACCCTCACCACCCGCACAACCCGCAGCCCATGCACCGCTACGACATGGGCGCCCTGCAGTACAGTCCTATCTCCAACTCGCAGGGCTACATGAGCGCCTCGCCCTCGGGCTACGGCGCCCTGCCCTACGGCTCCCAGCCCCACCAGAACTCGGCGGCAGCGGCGGCGGCGGCGGCAGCGGCGGCGGCCGCCTCCTCGGGAGCACTAGGCGCCCTAGGCTCGCTGGTGAAGTCAGAGCCCAGCGTGAGCCCGCCCGTCACCTCGCACTCGCGGGCCCCGTGCCCCGGGGACCTCCGGGAGATGATCAGCATGTACTTACCAGCCGGGGAAGGTGGGGATCCGGCGGCAGCCGCCGCCCAGAGCCGGCTCCACTCCCTGCCCCAGCACTACCAGAGCGCCAGCACGGGGGTGAATGGCACCGTCCCCTTGACGCATATCTGAGACCTCGCAGACACCGGGAGCGGCGGGCGCGGGTACCAGCCGTGTCACCGGCCCCTGCCCCAGGCCCGGGCCGTCCCGCAGGACTGCGCTCCCGCCGCTGCCACCGCACGTTCAGCCCCCGGCCGCTCCTGCCCCTCTCCCGGGGTCGCCCCCCTTATTTTTGCCTTTTACTCCCCTTCCCTCCTGCCCTTTCCCACCACNGGAGAACCCCAAAATGCACAACTCAGAGATCAGCAAACGCCTAGGGGCCGAATGGAAAGTCATGTCTGAGGCCGAGAAGAGACCGTTCATCGACGAGGCGAAACGGCTGCGGGCGCTGCACATGAAAGAACATCCGGATTATAAATACCGGCCACGGAGGAAGACCAAGACCCTGCTCAAGAAGGACAAGTACTCGCTGGCCGGGGGGTTGCTGAGCGCTGGCTCGGCCGGGGGAGGCCCGGCCGGCGTTGGCGTGGGAATGGGAGTCGGCGTCAGTCCTGGCGGCGTTGGGCAGCGGCTGGAGAGCCCAGGTGGCACGGCCAGCGGCGGCTACGCGCACATGAACGGCTGGGCCAACGGCGCCTACCCCGGCTCGGTGGCGGCGGCAGCAGCGGCGGCGGCGATGATGCAGGAGGCGCAGCTCGCCTACAGCCAGCACCCGGGCAGCGGGGGGCACCCGCACCATCCGCACCCCCACCACCCTCACCACCCGCACAACCCGCAGCCCATGCACCGCTACGACATGGGCGCCCTGCAGTACAGTCCTATCTCCAACTCGCAGGGCTACATGAGCGCCTCGCCCTCGGGCTACGGCGCCCTGCCCTACGGCTCCCAGCCCCACCAGAACTCGGCGGCAGCGGCGGCGGCGGCGGCAGCGGCGGCGGCCGCCTCCTCGGGAGCACTAGGCGCCCTAGGCTCGCTGGTGAAGTCAGAGCCCAGCGTGAGCCCGCCCGTCACCTCGCACTCGCGGGCCCCGTGCCCCGGGGACCTCCGGGAGATGATCAGCATGTACTTACCAGCCGGGGAAGGTGGGGATCCGGCGGCAGCCGCCGCCCAGAGCCGGCTCCACTCCCTGCCCCAGCACTACCAGAGCGCCAGCACGGGGGTGAATGGCACCGTCCCCTTGACGCATATCTGAGACCTCGCAGACACCGGGAGCGGCGGGCGCGGGTACCAGCCGTGTCACCGGCCCCTGCCCCAGGCCCGGGCCGTCCCGCAGGACTGCGCTCCCGCCGCTGCCACCGCACGTTCAGCCCCCGGCCGCTCCTGCCCCTCTCCCGGGGTCGCCCCCCTTATTTTTGCCTTTTACTCCCCTTCCCTCCTGCCCTTTCCCACCACTTTTTTTTTTTCTTCATTCCTTTTTGTACAGAAATGTTTTGATGTTCTTGTAATAATAATAATAATAATAATAAATAATAATAATAATGAGAGAGAAAAAGGTAACGATTGCTTTACTTACCTTTTTTTTTTTAGATGGACTAGTTTATGAAACTAGTTTTAGACTCAACTGAGTTTTATCAAGACTTTTGTACAGTATTTATCATTCACGCAAGAGACATAGAGTGTTTATTTGCAAAAGAGAAGAGAGAGAAAGGGAAAGAAAAAACTTTAAAACAAACAAACAAAAAACCCCCAAGCCTCGACTGCGAAAAGACAAAAAAATATCAATACTATCAGCAAAAAGTTGTAGGAGATGCCAACTTTTATACCGCGCGGAACCGCAACGATTTCAGTCACGGATCGCTTCTTGCCAAGGCTTTTTATTGCCTAATTAACTCGAAGTTGATGGGGAAACAGTTCTCATTTATTACTCATGTACTAAGGCAAATCCAAAACAAAAGGTTTTTTTTGTAGATATTCTCGTGTTTTTGTTTTGTGTTTTGTTTGTTTCATTTGTGGGTTGGTTTGTGGGTTGTTTTGTTGTTGTTGATTTTGTTTGCTTGTTTGCTTTCTGTGTTTTTCTTTTAGTATTCTTGTTATTTGTTTGTTAATTTATAAAGCTCTTTTTTTTCTTCTTTTGGAGGCCGCAGTGTTGTTGTGTTGGTTTTTTTTTCCCTGAGTTTTGTAAAACTTTATTGTATCTTGATATTTTTGTTCGTTCGTTTTCTCTTTGGTCTTGTTTTCTTTTTTGTATCATTTATTGTAAATGGATTGTGAAATAATTTTTATTTAGGCGTTACAAGGAATTTCAGATTGTGTATATAGTTTACTAAAAAAGATTTTCTGCTAAACAGAAATCCTAAGGATGCATTCAGTTTTGAGTTAAATAAATTTCAAAGCAGAAAAAGCCAATTTTATTTTTGAAGTTTGGTTGGTTGGTGTTTTGTTTTGGTTTAATAATAAAAAAACCCCAACACCCAAACCTACACGGAGAACACAGCGGTGTTTACCGTGGTATGTCTGGAAACATAGCAGGTAAACCTAGAATATGGGGAAGAAGTTTTAAACTGCAGTGGCAAACGAAGTGAAGTGCAATCCCACTCAAAATGTCAGTGTCTCCTAATCCGTTATAAATGAGTAGGGATGAAGGTAGACTTATTTGAATTCTCGTTCCTTATTGAGAGGGAAGGCGACTTAAGTGCATCACTCTTCCTAGCCGTAAATGTTCTTTTGTGGATATAATGTCTGGGCTGATGGCCCGGCCCTTGCCCAAGGCTGCCACTGTCCTCGGGGGGAGACTGGGCGCTATGGCCGGGTTGCCGACCCTGCTCGCCCCGCCCGTCTCTGCCCCCCGCTCTGCTGGGAGTCTCCCGCCGGCCTGGAGGGCACCGATCGACCTCTCTAGGGGACGCGAAGGTACTGCCTAGCGAGCCACTTCTCCTTTAATTAACACCGTGAAAAGCGAAAGCGCTTCGGTTTGAGCGTCCCGAAAAGAGAAGCGACCGCTAAACGCCAAGCTCGAGAAGCGGTCTCGTCCCTGCCGAGCATCCCGGGGGGGCAAGTAGGAAGCGGCGGGGTCACACGCTCCCACCCCACGCGAACCGGGGCGACAGGTTCAGCGACTGGTGCGAAAGCGAGAGAGCAAAACGATGGGTGTCTATTCATTGCAGAGTGTCGTTCGATGTTTTGAAATCTAATTTAATTTTATTTTTTCCCTATCTGTTTATCGGTGCCTTTTGACACGCTGAAATTAAAAGTTTTCTGTAAACTTCATCTAATAGTAATAACAACACTGAGCCTTGCAGTTAAATATCACACTGTAGGAAATACATTTTTAAATTAGTCATAACTATTTAAACAAAAAGCCGAACTTCCAGCGCAGTAATATCAGTGGAAGCAGGCTGAAGGGCTTTTCTAACCATCTTTCAGCGCTAGCTAACGAGTACTTCATTCGCCCAGGAGTGGGGAAGTGTTAGCTGGTTAGTGAGGAGCGGTTTCGGTCCGTGTTAGAGATTGTACTTCAGCTATAATGCTTACATGTCAATTGACATACATAACTTTCGAGAGTAATTTTGATAACTTTTTGGAAATCGTTCCTTCATTAAAGGGAACGAAAAATGTTCGTGGAAACTGTCCATTGATTTCAACCCTAAATTCCCCCCTCGCCCACTCTCATTCTACCCCCACCCTCCCGGTTTTTTTTGTTTTTTGGGGTTTTTTTGTTTTGTTTTGTTTTGTTTTTAATTGGTTGTTCGGCTTTTTTAAACTACTTGAGCCTTTATTAAAGCAAAGGGTGTGCAGATTCAGTCGGCAGGCTAGTTTTGGAAATTCTCAACACAGAAACATTGCACACAGAAAACAGGAGACACTGAGAAACGTTGTGTGGTGTTGGTTACCTCCATCCCAACACGGTCGTAATATGTGATTTAAAATACCATTAAGCTTATTTTAAAATATGCAGAATAAGTTGAGTACCTGTTGAACTGTGTCTTGAAAAGCGTTATCCGTCGTGTAGACGTACGACGTACTCATACATGTCTATACACACTATGGATAGCNGGGGGGCGGGGGCGGAAGCCTTATGTATGTGCGCCTATACATGCAGACGCATGTACATCTGATACAACCTTCTTACGTGCGTTTTCTTTAAAGGTCGCAGCTACTGAAAATCACGTTTACTGACATACAGAAGAGAAAAGTCTTGGCGAGACGATCGTGTATTGCCAAACACGACTGGTGGAACAGGCAGATTGGCACAAGCAAGTGAGAAAAGCAAATAAATGTATGTACACGTCCAAATAACAGAAATACTAGGGAAACTGCTTAAAAGAGAAATATTACGGTTCTCTAAATGATCTCTTTTAACGAGTCTTCCCTGCTCCCCTCACAATTCAGCGGTTCAATGACGTTATGCCTAGAATAATAGGAATACCTGCACTTTCAATACAAGGGAATTAAACAGACCCTATCTCGGCTATATTCAAATAAGCTTCGAATATTCTCAGGCTATCTTTCAAAGAAAGACAATCCCCACCACCCACAAAAGGTCCCACAACCCAAACCAACCCCCTAAACACTGTAACTAGAATTTGTTGTTGTTCGTGGTTTAGTGGTATGATGGTCTAGTTTAATTTGAGTTAAACCATGTTTTGGTATGCAAAGTTAAAACAACTTTGCTAGACAGATGAGTAAGGTTTAGGTATGGTAAACCAATTCGGTCTTCAGGATTTTCGCTGTGTGGATTATAGGAGAATAATTGAATATAAAAAACTAAGAATAAGTTGAAGTAATATATGGTCTAAGTGCTTTACATCTAAAATTGTATTAAATGTTCCTCCTATAACGTGATTGACAGAGCTATTGAAATCACCTATGTGGAAGAATTAAAAAAAAAAAAAGAGAGAGAGAGCGAGAAAGAGAAAGAAAAAGGAAAAGTACTCTGGTTTTCAGCAAAAGGAAGGAAAATCCAGGGAGTAAGGCTAAGGGGAGTGAGATGCAGGTGCCCTCTATGCGGAGCTAGCCTGTGTGTAGCTTGGGGTCAGGGCCCCCGTAGACAGCCCCCTCACTCCAGTCACCGCTCTGCCGGCAGGTCCCTTTGCCCCGGGAGGTGGGTGGCGGCAGACAAGTCAAGACAGGAGGTACAGGGTGATAATAGGTTTGATCCACTCTGAACTTCAAGCCTAAACGCAAACTTGGCCTGAACTCCACACCTTTCTTATTTTTCCTAATGAGTTTCACACTCATCCCCCCCCCGCCCTTTTTTTTTTCTCTCATGCTTGTTCCCCACCTCTCATTTTTCCGTGCGTGGCTCGCTGAGCTCGTAGGAGTGTCGCTGTGCCCCAGGGAAAAATCTTTCCCCTGACTCCACTCCTCTGCGCTTTCAGCGGGAGTCAAAGCGCAGCAAGCCTAGGGAGACGCAGCGCTGGGGGGGCATTAGTAGAACGACTCTGGGCCTCTGGGAGCGAAGGAGGAGGCAGCAACACATGAAATTGCCCATGACGATAAAAAGAGGGACAGTTCTAGAAATCTACGGAGGGGGCCGTGAGAAGGCACCCCCAACGTGCTCGGGGGACACAGCGGGACAAGAAGCCCCGCATGATATCCCTGGGCAGGCCTAGGGGGAGTAGGAAGGATCCTCCCTCCCTGCTGCACCACATGCAGGCAGCATCAGGACGGAGGCAACTGAATGCCTAACGCTGTTCCAGGGTTTTATTATCATGAGTAAAATGTCACAGAAGGAAAAAAATAATTTAAAAAATCCCAGCATAAAACAGCATCCTACACTGCCGAAATCCAAGTTAAACAGGTAATCTGAGCGTTGCTGTTTAGTAACACGTGAGCTGGCAGGTGCTCGTGAGTTTGGCCCGTTAGCCGGAGGGCATGCGCTCCCGGGACAGGTGCTGACCCTCTCTCGCACTCTGTGACACCCCCGCCTTTTCCGGGGACTCATCCACCACCTCTCTTTTCTGCCCGCTCCCCTCGGCAGGCACCGGCTCTCCCCCCCTTTTCTCAGCAACATGTTGGGGTGCGCTGGGAAGGGGCAGCCCCGTGGGGGCGTGTGTGTCTCTGCCTGCGTGTCTGTGTGTCTGTGTGAGTGTGCAGGGCGCTGATCATGCGGGAAGTGCCCTCCTCTCTGAACGAGACCCTCGGGATCGTGAAGCAGTGGACCTGTGGGGCGTTGCTTGCGGGGAGTGTCTTGGTGTCTGCGAAATGCAGTCTCGCGAAGCGAGGTGTCCCTGGTGCCTTCCAAAAGGCTGCAATTGAAAGATGCAAGAGGAAGACGAGGTCGGAAGAAGAGGGAGGCGAGAGAGGAGGGAGAGCGGGGGTAGGAGGAGTGGGGCGGTGTTTGGAGAGCGAGGGATTAGCGAGGAGAGTCCTGACCCCGAGATCAACGGCCAGTCAAACCCGTTTACAATCACCCAGCGGAACACCGACGGCTCCCGCTGCAAGCCAGCGACCGGCCATGCAGCCAGCGAAACCAGAGCCCCCCGCAGAGCGGGAGGCTGGTAGAGAGGCCCCGGCCAGGCTCCGGGGACCAGGGAGACGCCACAGCCTAGGAGATGGGGGCGGGGAGAGGCCCTGACAGGAGGGCGGGGGACTGCAATGGGTGGCAATGGGTAGGCTGCTGCGATGCACTCCCTCTCTCGGCCTCAGCTTTCTGTCCCTTCACCGACAAGCAGGAGGGACGGGGAGAGACGCAGGCCTGAGAGAGTGGGGGAACTGGCAAAGATGTCTGGGAAAAACAAGCGTGTTGCTGTCAGCCGGGAAAGGCTACTCTTGAACTCCACACGAGACTCTCCCGGGCTGGGCCACAGGGCTCCCGGCGACACCAAAGCTCAGCTCCAGTCATGCGTTCAGCGGCAGGCGGGCGCACGCCGCCCTCCCGGACCGCTGGCCATCTGCTGCACGGCGACCGGGGACAGGGGTGGGAGGGAAACCTGCCCCACCCGACGGGCCGCCGAGCGGGGCCTGCAGCAGCAAGTGGGCGCCTGGGCCGTCGCTCCACGCCCCGCGGGGCACCGGCGCCGCTGCTCCGCCCTGTCCCTCACACCCCTCTTCCCTCCCAGACACTGCGCAGGGGTGGGAGACACCACACACCAACTATCTCTTTTTGGAGGGAGGGAAACAACCGGTCCTTCCACCTTGCAGTAGTTTGGCTCCTCCTCTTTCAGAAAGCACAGCACCCCTCAAAGCGAAGATGCTCGGACGCCTGGTCGCTCCTCGCTCCCTCACGACCTGCACCAAGCATTCGTGTGTACGTACGAGCCAAAGAGGAGATAAAGCGGATAGGCCTGACTCAGTTTCGTGACACCCCTCTCTAAAAGTACCGAGAGAAGTCCGCTTTCTGGAACGCGGGTCCGTTCCCGCGGCTTCGGGGAGGGCGAGCATCGGAAACAGCAGTCAAGGAGCGGGAGTTACGGGTCAAGATTAAGCGAGTCTCCTATGGGTTCGTTCTGAGTTTAGGGTTGGATACTGCTTCTCAGGGGAGAAACTCATGGCTGGGACAAGTGCTTTCACACGGCTGAGGGCGAACAGGAGTCGAACTTGTCTGAAAAGTCACTTCTGGAGAGGCAAGGCTAAAGAGAGACAGAGAAGACGAAACAGAAAACATGGCAGGACCCGGTCTTGCAGAGCTCCGAGTCGGGCGCGGAGGGGAGGGCCGGAACGAACGGGGGCGGCTGGGAGCGGCGGGAGCCGATCCCTACTTCCCGGGCGGCGGGAGGGAAAACAGAGATTATGCATAAGGGAGGGGGGGCAGGCCTCGCCCGCCCGCCGGCCTGCCTGCTGACTCTGGTTCCACCGTGCCTCTGCCTACTCATGTCAGGAGGAGCCGTGAGACGGGGGCTCTCCAAAGCAGAGGGAGGCTGGCAAAGCAGCTAAGGTCCCGGGCTCTGGGTGTTCAGGTACAGGTGTAAAGAGAGGCTTTAACTAGCAGAAGTTGAAGGGAAAGCTCATTGGTTCACATGCAGTGAGCCATTCTGCTATTGGTGAAAAATTTGTGAGAGTGAAGATGAACAAACGAAAAATTGGAAAGTCTTGAGGAACTTGGCTGTGATAGCGGTGTGATGTACAGAGCCTGCATACTCCACATGCCTCAGATGGCAAGGGTTGGTAGCAGTAGACCTGGAAGTTCTTGCTAATCCTCATGCCTAAATTCGAGACTCCACCGGCGATGCCAGAAGTCAGTAGGAGCTGGCTTAACTGAGTTGCACTGCTGTATGTGCCGTCTGTAGTCTGGTGTACCAAAGGAAAGGGACAGGGAACACCTCAGCCTTTAAGCCCCTCAGAGCTGGTGTAGAGTGAAAAGCAGCGGCCCAAAGAAATCACACTGGTCCCTGCCTTAGGAGTGGAAGTGATGGGGCCTTGCGACAAAGAACCCCCTGCGGCCTCTTTACAAAGCCTTGGGGTGCCCCCCGTGCAGTTTCATGCCTATCCTTTCTGAACGGTGTAACTCTCTGAAGGGAGGAGGGAGGAGCCTTCAGAGAGATCTTGTTTCAAGAAAGTCATTCAAGTGCTTTAACATGGCCTGTCAGAACGGGTTTGTGGGGAATATGCTTCATGGTCGGTAAAATCCCATTGTCCACGCTTTCAGTCTGGACATCTCTCATTGATTTGGAGAAGACGTGTGCCATGGTTAACTGCGGCTTTCAGATACAGGACTACCCTTCAGAAACCTTCAGAAAACCTCAGGGACAATGAAACCGAGGAGANGTTTTTGGTTTTTGGTTTTTTTCTTCAATGCAGAAAATACCATATGGGAAGATTATATTGATAGAACTATTTGGGCAGTGGATAATTCAATCGCAATCAGATTACCAGAATAAGGTAACAGGCTTGTCAGACTTGAAGCTGCAAACATGCAAACACAGAAGGCCAAGGTGGATGAAAAAACCTAAAACTCCAGGTACAGCAGTTCAAAACCGAACATAGAGACGAAAACATGATTCCAGTGCGATTCAGAAAGCTGGGGACCGTAAAACCATCTACGGTACCTCAGAGTCACATAAACCTTAAACACGGTCTCCTCTCTTGCCTTACACAGAGATTAACATTTTTATCTTTTGGAAAAATCTGAAGTCATCACTTGACTGATCTTTCCGTATTACCTTTAATTTTACCTGTACGAGTAGAAGAGAGAAAGAGGCTTTGCTTTGGTTAAGTTTTTTTTTGTTTGTGAGGTGTCTTTATTATTATTATTATTATTATTATTATTATTATTATTATTATTATTGCCTTCGAGCATTANCTTTAAGCCCCTCAGAGCTGGTGTAGAGTGAAAAGCAGCGGCCCAAAGAAATCACACTGGTCCCTGCCTTAGGAGTGGAAGTGATGGGGCCTTGCGACAAAGAACCCCCTGCGGCCTCTTTACAAAGCCTTGGGGTGCCCCCCGTGCAGTTTCATGCCTATCCTTTCTGAACGGTGTAACTCTCTGAAGGGAGGAGGGAGGAGCCTTCAGAGAGATCTTGTTTCAAGAAAGTCATTCAAGTGCTTTAACATGGCCTGTCAGAACGGGTTTGTGGGGAATATGCTTCATGGTCGGTAAAATCCCATTGTCCACGCTTTCAGTCTGGACATCTCTCATTGATTTGGAGAAGACGTGTGCCATGGTTAACTGCGGCTTTCAGATACAGGACTACCCTTCAGAAACCTTCAGAAAACCTCAGGGACAATGAAACCGAGGAGAAGCAGGAGAGCATCTGGCAGTGGTCAAACAATTGGGCAAGTGCTAGAGGGCGAATTGAGCCCTGAGGAAAATGAGGGGGAAAATGCAGCTTCAGTCCTGGGCAGAGCAGCGTGGGTTGAGGAAGTGCAGCCGCAATGGGGGGAAAGACCCTAATCTGCGAAGTGTGCGTACAACAAAAGAATAGTTTTCACTGGGAGGAGGTGAGATATAGTTTACCAAAGTGTAAAACTCTCCATAGCAACTGGGAACTAGCATTGAACAAAGGCACCATACATTTTAGGCAGTATAATTTATCCACAGGGGAAGGTGTGAAGGTGAGCGAGACATTAATTTCCTACCCAAGAATTGTCTTATGCAAATCCCGGAAGTATTGAGTTTATATATGTTTATTTACATATATAT
>WBNM01008906.1:70971-104378 GCA_013399055.1 Ramphastos sulfuratus | reverse complement strand
TATTATTATTATTATTATTATTATTGCCTTCGAGCATTATGAGTCGTAGCTTCCTCTAAACAGCTTCTCAGTCACAAGGCAGGTGAGGGCTGTGTGGTCCCCCCACCACGATGTTAGAAGGTAGAGAATAATGTACAACACAAGATGCATATACAGTTGAAAATATGTGAACACATATACCTTGAAGGACAGTGGCAAAGAAAAGAAAACTAGGTGCAAAATGTCTTTTAAAATACATAGTGCATTTTCTACACCGGGACTTTCCATGCTTCCCATCATCACTTACGCACCTTGCAGAGTAGCCGAAAGAACGATGACATGAGACAACAAGGACTATTTTTCCTCCCAAACCACATCATCTCTTAATGTTCCTTTCAGTTTCTAACTTTCTAGCAAGGCCAAGGGAGTATCTGCTTAACCCTCCATCGAAAAGGTCCATTTAGCCGTCCAAAACTTGGGTCATAACACAGGGAGAAAGAGTCTCCTAATTCTTTTGCTGTGACTACGTACCCGTAGGTAAAAGCCCTGCATGATTTTCCTGAATATAGCTACATCTTCTCGGTTCCAGGAGCCGCAGACCAAAGGTCAGTAGACAAGTGGGACAATCTTGTCGTGATAAACGTGCTACAAATGCAGGTAAATAAAAGATAAGGAAAGCAATAAAAAAGCGCTTTTGCGAAAGGCATGTTTCACCTTGCATGCCTCGTATGTTTTCATGCGAAAGGCATGTGAAGGCATTCGACCAAATGAGCTATTCGGCACAATTTGGTAGGAGCTTACTAGTTAGGTGCTAGTGGGTAGTTCCAGGTAGATAAACTAAATGTGTTCGTGCATCTCAGGCATGTTTTTAATGTCTCGTAGTGCCTAAATCAGGTGTTCATGTATCCACAGTTACGATGGGTCCCTATGTCTTCAATTTATCGTGTATTTAGAGCAGCCTTAGATGTTAAGAGAAGATACTATGGTTGAAAGCTAAACCTATTTTCAGGAGGACTTTCTTGTTCAAAACATGGTCTCTGCTCCTCAGGATACTCTTTCTGACCTTCTTTAACCATCAAAATCTATTTTTAAAAATCCATTAAACTTTCATTAAATTATTCGGGAAGTGGATAGCAACTGAATCGTAAATATATGTCATGACGTCATTAACTTGGGAACATTCCACCATCATTCTGTGACGTTTGCTCCAGAATGCACATCAGATTCAGATACCACCCAGTGGAGGTTTCCTGTGGTACCTTTTAATTTTAATATCACATGCCCATTGGCTAAGCAGATAGAGGCCTCGCTTCAGACGTGAAAACTGAACGATAGTTGTATGGAGGTGGCAAATTAGAACTTAAATTCACAGAAGATCGGGATTTTTTTTTTTTTTGCTTTTGCGGTACCAGATATAATAATAAAAGTTTGAAGAATGAGCAGGGAAGTTGTTGCAAAAGCTCCGTTCCTATTGCACGAAACATATAGGCAACAACTGGAATGGAGTCCTTTCCCTCATCAGCCATTCTAGAGTAAACACAGAGAACCCTGGAAAAGGAAACTTCAACGTTTCCTCTTCCTTAACGCATGCCGCGCTTAGCAAGAACACCCGGATTAAAGGGGTTTTCAGAGTATTTCTGGGGATGACAAATGGGACTGCGAAATGTTACTTTTAAAAAATCTTCGATTTTTCAGTGGAAGACAGCTGCCTTTTCCCTAAGGACAGGGAGAAAAATTCTTTTGCGTGGAAAGCAGAAGAGAAGGCAGCTGGGGAGGAGCCTCCTGCCGCCCTGCTGGAGGGGTCAGCCGTGCCTCCCGTGAAAGGGGCTGCTGATTAAAAACGAGTCAGCCTTTGGCGTCCGTTACTTACTCTGAAAATCAACCTGATTAGCCAAACATCATTTAATGAAGTGCGGGACCCGGCTACGCTTCCCTTCTCCCCCACTGCCCCTCCCTGACAGTGCCAAATAGTTTCTTACAGAAGTGGATGTGAGTGGCCCCTTCCCGCCCCTCTGTGGCACTGACACCTGGGGACAGCAGTACAACCGCCACGGTTCTTTCGCTGAGTAGGTTCAGGTCTTACCCTCATTCCACCTACATCTCACCTACATCCCACGGCCCCTGACTATGGGGCGAGAGGCCCCCACCAAGCTGCGGGGTGTCGCTGGGAGGCTGGACCGTGGCACCAAGCACCATGTAACCGCGGAGCAGCGTCGAGGTCAGGGTTTCGCGTCGCAGCAAAGGCAACCGCTTCTTGCCCCAGGAGAGGGGACACAGAACAAAGCCGTTTCCCAAACCGAGGTCATGCAGGCTGCTACGGCCTTCACCCTGCACTTTCTGGAATGGGAGAGGCGGCTCTGGCCCCTGGTTGACTACAGTGGAGATTCCTTGGCTGCGAGTACCGAAGGAGACTCGGGAGCAGACACCGACTGCAGCAGGCAGCCCCTCAGCCAACCTTGCCCCATAGGCTGTCTTGGCCTATAGACTTTCTCCTTTCTTGATTCTCTTTATTTGTGTCCACTAATGACTAAATGGCAACTTCCATGATCTCAACTGTAGCCTGTCTGGTTGCCTACCCTCCCTCTAATATGACAGGGTCATTTTGAAGGAAGTCGTCTAGTTAGAGAAATTTGAACGAAACACGACTGCTTGTAGAAATATTTTAAAAACAACCTGTGAAGATGTCATATTGGAACTGCAGTATTTTTACACAACACACAGAATATGAACCAATTTAAATGAATAACTAAGAGAAGGAACGAAATCCAGAGTCACTCAGCAGTAAAACAAAAGGCCAGAAAATGTCCTCGCTTTGAACGGACGTCACTGAAGAGTTGTTTCTCGTTATATAAAATGAGAGATATTTTGAAGAGTTTCATCAAATGAAACACCTCTGAGATGTGCGTTTCCTGCTTCAGCATCAAGGTTCTGTGTTTGGTTGAGTATCGTTGTGCCACCAACACAGGAGGCACCCATGTGGGGAGGCAAGGGGTGTTGGCACAAGATTTAATAGTGACTATCTCGACGAACAGGTTTTCTCCATCTGACAGCAAGATGCTAATAGAAAATAACAGTAAGAATTCTGCCACTGTACAACTTAGTTTCTGAACTTGAAAACCTACATAAACTCCACAAATATTATTCTCATTTTGGAAACTTGGCAATGCGACTACTACAGACTATCAAGACTACTCTGCTGATCCTTGGCCATACTGCACGGAGTGCCAAACTGAGTTCCGTTATTGTTTCACAGAGCCATTATTCGTTAGAGTGAGAATATAGCATCCCTAATTTAAATGTTAGTCTTCCCGAGGGAAAAAAAGAAGCGGGGGGGGGAGAAAAAGGAGAAAAAAAAAAAAAGAAAATGCAAGTAAAAGAATGGCAGGAAGCTGTCTTTTAAAGTGAAAGAAATTTGAGAAGTCTGGTCTAAAGGTGACCAGACTGTGTTGTCTCTTGTACAACCTGCAAGTCTTCTGCAGGGTTTTTTTGTTTTGGTTTTTTTTTTCCCCCTTTTTCTTTTTCTCTAGTACAAATGCAATTTAATAGCAGAGATGGAGATTGTTTCACTTTCAGCTATCTGCTCTATATTTCGGTCTCAGTCTACATTAGATGATTACCTTACTGTCCTATATGCACAATATAAGGGGAATTACCTATTACTTCAATTATTTGTTTCTTATCAACTGATGTTACACTACAAGGATTTGCATTGAAAGGACACAAAGAAAGAGCAAGTCATGGCACATTGCCAAATAAAAGAGTAATGTTCTGGTGAATTTAGCCCAAATAATTTACTGCTATATAAAAGTGGAAAAGTGGAAGGTGAACCCTTTGACCAATAAATCTCTTCTGCATGTGAAACCCTTATCTTGTCCCCTCCAATATATTCCACACTAGGAAGCCATCATCATTGGCTCTGGTTTGTTATTTGTAAACCTTGATCTTCTGCACTCGGTGTCCTAAATATGGATAATTAGCATCAGTTTATCACGCCTCTGCATATTTTCTCTTCTCTCCAAACATGCATGCTTCTATTGGCTGCCATTCTGTCACAGAAGATTATGGAGACAGATTGCAGAGAATGAATGTGCTAAACGAGATTAGGAAGGAATAGAAATAGCAACTTGGCCAATAAATTCCTCGTGAGAGCCTTATCATACAATTACACGTTGACTTGTTTCACACTCTCCCAGCCTCTTAATCCAACGCCCCCACCAAGAATAAAATTTCACTAATTTCTGAATTACTGCATATCCTCATGACTTGTCACTGAGAATGGCTGGAAGAAGAAACACGGTCGAAAAATAGCACATCCAACTTCCAGAAAGAAAAGAAACTTTGCAGACAAAGAGACATGGTTTTAAACCACATATTGTGACCATATGTAGAAGTTTTTGTACCGTCGCAGTTTGAAGGGCTGAAACTCCAATATCCGACCCGTTCCTCCACGCCTTTGCTCCCTATCTCCTTACACGAGGTGTTAGGTTATCCTTTAGAGAGACTTGGGGATCAGAATAAGACACACAGATGCTGCTAAACTCTATTACGTGATAGTGCGCTGTGCAAGCAGCTCTTAACTGCTGAGCCCTTACAGACTCGTCAGACAGCAAAGGCGAAAACATGTCCTGCACTCATCGATTTCTGGGGCATTCCTGAAAATGCGATAATTAAGAAGGCGATGAAAGCGCGACAGCGAATTGAAACAAAATCCTGCTGAATTAACAAGAAACATCTACAAACTCTGTGGAGTTCAGTTTTGTCAGTTCTGCCGCGATTATTTCAATGAGGACGTGAAGAAAACATGATTTTCATGACACAATTAGAAGGCATGACAAAACCCTTCAGGAGACATCATCTCTGGGGATGCTGGAGGTCTCCATTTCTTCCCTTACACTAGCCCAAGAGGAGAACTTGAAAAAAAAAATTAATGTTGTGACAGGGTTGTTTTCACTGACGTGTAGAAGAAGAAGAGTATAGATGGAATAAAAAGTCCCGAGATCTGAAGATAAAGCCAGGATCGACTGATCTACACTCATAGATTTGATGCCACAGTACTTGTATTGTAATTTTAGCAGATGTTTTACAGCGTTTACTACCTGGTAGTAGTGTAGAAGGCAAGGTGTTTGTACAACTCCAGTAACTGTTTCCCTTAATAAATACGAATCTTCAATCATATACAAACTTTCTGAACTCGGATGAAAAGCATGACAACGTCTTGCTACATATTCCAGGGTTGCTTTAGAGTGACTCCTACCTACACACTCAGATACTGGGAAAGTTTTAACATAGCAGTGAAGAGGTACATGTTGCTAAGGATGTTGCTAGTGTTAAGGATGCTCAAACCAAGGAGATTTCCTCGAGTGGGGCTTTTCCCGGGGTAGAAGCAATCCAGATGACAGCGGAGAACCCCTGCTCTTCCTAAGACGGAAACAGAGGGGCTGGTACTCTCAGATAGGGAAAACCCATCCCGCAGATATCATAGCGCACGAAGTGCCCTGTGAAAACCTCATGCCTAGGTCCTCTGAGTTACTATAAAGTGGGTTTATTGGTAGTGGTGGTGTTGATGTTGTTGATTTTTTTCAACTTGCCCGTTACTTTATTCTTACTCTCCCATGGAATTTTGTTTGGTACTCAATCACCTCCAGACAAAATAATTAACCAGGCTGTAGTTGAAAGTCATCTTTATCCAGAGTCTTAGAAGAATTGCAGAAAATACTGAATTGAAATAAACGTCGCTTTGTGGGATAGCAAGAGAGCCCACTACCTGTTTGCCACCACGAGAGCCTTTGTGGTCACATAAGGTTAAAATTTCATATAATTCTCTTATTTCCTTTTCTTATTATACACAAGGGCATGCATACATATTCATACGTACGTGTATTTGTATGCGCGCACACACATGTAGACATATATGTACATACATACATAAACATACATATGTACACATATATATGTAACCCACACATATCTCTCCAGTGAATTCGTTAGCTACATCAGGCAGAGAGGAGTTTGCCATTAATCTGGGAACAAACCGCTAACCTCGGTGACTGGTATTTTAGCTTTTCTTTTCTCGCTTCTCTCAGTGCGGGGAGAGCAGTAAAGCTTGTGTGGACTGATTGTGAGGGGCTCTGCTGGAATTTGGCAGGCCAGGGGCTTGGAGAGAAGCCCCATGCTGACTCCTATTCAGCGGGCCAGTTTTCTGCGAGCTTTGGAAGTTTCACTCAGCCGTGCACTCAATGGCTTCACAAAGCTGATTACAAGCTTCAGCGCATTCCTGAAGGAGCCAAAAGCGACGCAGGTGCAAACGAGCCGAGGGAGCCCCTTATCCCAGTGACAGAATGGGACAAGCTGGGAAAGGCTTGGACCACACAAATCCAAGGCTCACCAGGCAGCAACAAGCCTGCCTTGGGAACCGGGGATCATTATCCGCTCCATTCAGCGGGGACTCAGCGGCGGCAGCGGCACGTCCCGGGGCTGGGGCTGTCCGTCCCGGGTGGGAGCACCGCCGCTTCACCTGACATCCCCTCCCTGCTCCTTTCGTGGCTCCTTCATGCATGAACCTGAGGCTCTCCCACGCTGATGCCTACTCCATCATCTCCTGAGCTTCAGCCCCATCGCCTGAAGTACCTGGACGGTTTTTACCCTACTGCACCGTCACACAAGAAAAGCCCTTCTTACTCCCTCCCCAACCCCGCTCTCCTTTTCCTTTCCCTATGTAAACACGATGCTTAAGGGTCTGTCTGGAAGAGCAGCACAGAAAAGGCACTGATACGAAATGGCAGATTTCCTCCTGACTAAAGTTCTCTAACAAACACCCTATTTTGAAGGTTGTCTTTAATTCCAGAGGGAAACCAACCGAGAGTACACCCGCCTCTCTTGAATTACCCGAGCTACTCGATTCCCACAGAAACCTCCCGCAACACAAACGCCTGGTGAACGCTTTTTGACTTAGTGAAAGCAGCCCACTGTCCTTGCCCTTCCTGCCTCTCGGGAGACGAAGAGGTGGTGAGGAGTGGGGGGGAGTCTCGATGTCGGAGACTGTGAGGCGTGATTTCCTTTAATTGGGGGTTCTCGGGGGGAGTTCCCCTCGCCTCTGCTCCCTCGCCCCCGTTCCTCTCTCCCAGCCCTTCCCCTCCAGCCGGGAGAAGAAGCTGCACTTTACTTCTTTAAGAAATTAATTACCGCCCTTCCCCGTTATCAGTTACGTAGGAATCAGTCTTTCCTAGGGAGAAGAGAAATAATCAAAAGGCTTTCCAGTCTGGGGTGGGGTGGGGGGGCATCTCAGAAGGCCGAGCACATAATGCGGCAAGGGGACTGCCGCGGTCCTGGCTGCTGGTTTCGTATGCAAATGACTAGCTGCCTCCAAGTTATCTTTATAGTTTTGGATTTTTTTTTAAATGTTGTTTTTGAGTCGAGATTTTAATAGCCACATGCTCTCCCCGTCCCTTTCAACGAGGTTTCCTTGGCGATCAGCCACACAGCTTCTTCCTCGGGCGCGGTGCCTCCCGCCCCACCGCCTGCCCCATGTCCGTGTTAATTTCGCCTTATGGAAATGAAAGCGGCCCGGCCAGGCTGCTGATATTAAAGCGATCCCCCAGCCCCGAGGCTCGCCCTCCCCGCTCCCCGCAGTGGCCGTGCCTCCGCATCAGAGTGCCGTGTCGATGCCGTGATACCCCTCCACAAACACCCCCCGATCCCTCCAAACTCGACCCCCCCGAAGCCCCCGATCCCGCCACCCCTTTCATGCTTGCGAGATACTGGGGAGGCAGCGGTGCGTCTGCTTGTGCGGAGCACACCGCCTGCAAGCGGTTGCCTTGGCAGAAAGGTGCAGCTTTCTGATGTTCTTTTGTCTGATAACTAATTCAAGTTAATGCGATCTTTATGTAAAGCTAACAGCGGATAATTGTCTATTTTCTCGCCGACAATCTCCATCACAATCACTTATCTGGAAACCTGCGGTTGTATTAATCGTTATATTCCCCGAGATAAGCGTCTCTCGAATTATCAGTAAACACTGAAGGGAAATTAAACAAACTCCAGAGCCACTTAAGTTTCCTTGGCGGCTTTTAACCCCTTTTGCTGGGGAGAGTTAGGGAGGGAACCCAAACAGACCTGGGACCGGAGCACAAGATGAAAGAGGTGTTGGTGTGGTTGTAAAACAGTGGAGAAGAGCCTGAACTTTGGGATAATTTTGAAGAGAAGACCTGAGTCCTGCTCAATGCGACTTCTCTTCGAGATGTTGCAGAGACAGATCGCACCTTACGCCCCGCTCTCCAGGCTGGGGTCGGTGTGTGGAGGCCCCTGAGACTTTGTTGGCAATTCTTGTAAATCATGTAATTAAGTGTATTAGTCATTGCAGGGGAAGACGAGCAGCTAGGAGAGAATACACCGGGAGATTAAACAGAAGTCGCATGTTTTTGGTCCGCTGTACGAGGAGGAGAGAGTTATGCTTCTGAGAATCACCATATTAATAGAATTATTGGCATTATTCACACTAGAGAGTGATCAGAAACCTAGAAGGGTAATAGAGAGTGCGAGAGAGCGAAACTACTGTGGGAATATCTTTTACTGCTCACATCCCCTCAGTTCCGTTAGGTGTAAAGAAATTATATCACATTGTGCTGGAAACCTCTCCAGGGAAAACACACTTGTATAACAAAGATTTTGTCTTTTTGAAATGAAGTCAAAACATTGGTGTCAAGTGAAACTCATTTTAGGGGCACTGCCGTGTGTATGTTTACTTGACTATCTGGGTGGAAAGAAGAAGAGAAGGGAAAAAAAAAGCCTAAACCATGACATTTCAGCCGGGAATCTGGGCCACCAAACAGTTTGCAACTGAGGCGTGCTGTAGCCTCCTCTCCCACTGCTCCCGCCGCTCTCAGCCCGGTCGGTGCCCAGGCTGGAAACGCCGCGGTCCCGCCTGACTTGTGTGGCGCTGGCCAGCAGCTGTCTTCCAATTTTGTGTTTCTAGGAGGTTTTTCCACGTCGAAAGCACTTTATGAACATTAACTAATTAATCCCGGCACTTAGTTACGGAGCAGGCACTAAGGAATTTCAAAACTCTCTTCTATGATAAGCTTTACTTTATTGTCGTTTCATGATTGTCAGTAAAGCCGACTGATTCACAGAGGTATCCAATGGCACGGCTCCCATCTTATCCAGGGGAAGGTGAGGTCTGGGATGGGGAAAAAACAAAACAAAACAAACAAGCAAACAAACAAATACTCCCCCCCCCCCAACAAACAAGCAAACAAACAACCCCCAACCAACCAAAAAACAAATAAACAAAAACCCCAAACAAAAAAACCCCAAACCCCAACACAACCGAACACAAACCAAACAAAATACAGTAGCTAAATAAACGAGCTTTCTCTTATTATTTTTTGTGTCAAGGCAGTGTATTTACATATAGGATCAGTTTCTTACAAAAATAAATAAATGAATAACGAAATCTTTTAACAGCTTCAGCTCTCGAACTACTTCACTTGCGTTAAAAGTTCCCAGGGTAGCTTTTCTTATGACATTTGAGAATCATCCCAGTTCATCTCTCACCTGAATCTTGTCATCTGTGCCATCTTGAAGTGATCTGTGAACAATGCTGGTCCCTTGGACAGCCCAAGCTGGTCAATCAGGCAGAACAGACTATGCAAATGGAATGGAAAGGCGAAGCGATGGAGAACAGTGGACCCCATTGTCTTGGGCATTTCAAAGAGAAGCCCAGCTGCAGCAGGCGTTTCTGTCTCGGACTCTTGGTTGTTACTCTAATGTCATCATTGCAAAACATCACATTTTGAAAACTCTGCAGTCTGAATGCATGAGCAGCTCTCCACAAAATTTCGCTTTGCTGTGGCATCTATCGAAGTACAAAAAAAAAAAAAAAAAAAAAAAAAAAAAAAAAAACCCCCTCCACCATAACAACTGGGAACTGGGATCCCAGCCACATTGCCCACTCACATCCCTCAGTCCCTTTCCCTGCACTCCTAATAAACTACAGTGCAGCTGAGGCTAAACGTCTTTGGCAACATTTTGGTGAATGGTTTGGCTTTTTTGCTTTTAGAGTTGAATCGGATGATGATTTAAGTTGCATTTAACTTATTTTCTGCCGAGTCTCTTTCAAGCACTCTAATGAGCTAATGCCGAGGAAACGCAGCCGTGAGCAGGCAGTGAAGTATTTATACACAATCGCTTCCAAAACTTGAGATATGCGAGGCTTTAAAAGAGTCAGGCAGTGGTTTTGCGAGTGATTAAACCGGCAGCTAAGCTGGGTATTTACGGGTCTGTTAGGAGTTTTTTTGAATACTTAGTTCCTTAATAAACTGAAGCAGTTACCGTTCCTAAATATTGCTGGCAGATCTACTCCAGCACTAGTCCCAAAGTTAGCCCCATAATGGAAACGAACTTTCACTGTGGTAAAGCTGAGGACTTTCAGATAATTAATGTGCATTTTCAAGGGACAAAATCATTGCACGTGTTACACTTACAGATCCTTTTCATTTTCTTTTGTTTGTAGGTGACACTGTGATCACCATGTGGTGAGCAGAGGAAACTCCCCTCTTCCATCCACTCTCATGTCAGGAGCCTGCTCTCAGGGAGCAAAGGTCTGTCACCGGTATATTAAAATGCTGAGGGTTATCTTTTCCTCCTTCCATCCCTTATCTTGCAGAAATTAGTGAAAACAAAGTCTCTTCTTCAACAACGGCCTTATTACAGCAATCTATGAAAGGAGATGGATAATGCCATAGCCAGCCTCAAATGCTGCCTAGTTCATAGACAGAGCAGTCAGACATTTTAGTGGTCACTTAGTGTTCATGCAGAAAGAGAGAAGGTGGCTTCATTGGACTAAGAGAATTGATCTAAGAAACTCTTAATTATATTCTTTGCAGGACCAAGAAAAATTTAGTGCTTCTTTCCTGTTCCTTAAACTGTCTCTTTCTTTTTTCCTTGAGTAATTCAGTCTCAAATAATGTCATGTAAATTACAAAGGAATCAAAGGATGGAATAATTTAAAATGAAATAATTATCCACTGTGATTTGGTTAGCTTTTAAATTTAAGTTTACCCTTTTCAGAATTCAGGGTGTCTGTAAAAAGGGAAAGGTGAGAGTAACCAACAAAAGTGAAGAGAGGTTTAAGTGAATGGGACAAACAAATAATTTCATCTCATGGCTAGAAGGTTTTTTCTCCCTGCCAAAGAGAGTTTTTCAAGGACAAGAGCTGGGTTAACAGAAAAGCAGTTTCCAACTACATTGGCCTCTTGGTCAAAAGAGCAACAGGAAGAACTCGGGTTTGCTACCTGCTTTTACAAATGATTCAATAGAGATTAAGCATTCTAGGCAACCTTTTCTGCCAGGTATTTGCTAGCAAATATCCACAATACTCTTCCTCCTATTAAGACTCACCACTTTAAAACTTTATCTTCTAGACAAGTGGATGCCCCCAAATCTGTTCTAGGATGTCCTGGATAAGCTTCAGGTATACTCTGCGCCCCTCACTTGCTAACTTGAATGCAGAAACCCAGAGGAAAAGCAATGTAGTGCAGCAAATGGCAACATAGAAGACAATACACGTGGCCGGGGGTCAAATGCTCTCTTAGTGTAAGTAGGTGCATCTCTATCTGGATCTCTGCTAACTTGTGAGGTTAACTGAGGTTGTGAGGGAAAAGGATGAAGTAGATTTCAAAGAGAAGCAGTTGCTCCTCATACCTCCCATGGAAGTATTGCCATGGGTCTACGCAGAGGTGAGTGTCTCTTTTGTGGACATTCCAGCTCCCATATGATGGTGGGATGATGATGTCCTCAGCACCCAGGCCATGGATTGGGGCCAGAGTTTCACAAGATCACTCCACCAGGGGAAAGAGGTGGGTTAGCTTCCCCACATCAGGCCTGCTGTTGTTCCACAATACCAAATATGTTCTCATCCTGCCAGGTTAATGGCCTTGGCTCTGCTGGGAGGGAAATGGCCCAGATTTGCTCCTTGGGCAGGGTGTTGTGATAACCAGGAACAACTTGCTTTCTCAGTGGGCTCCATGTCTCCCTGCTAACAGGAGCTAATTGGAAACAAGAGCAACCCCTCCTTCTGAGGAGCTGAACTTAGCTTTTCTCTCACAGATGGAACTTCTGCTCCTTCTCCCTACCAGCCCCAGCCCTGGTACACTGATCCACAGTTATCTCTGCTTACGCACTGAGTGGTGGTGTGGGGTTTTTTTTTTTGTTTGTTTGTTTTTGTTTTCATTTTTGTTATCACCCAACCCATCTGCCACATGTGCATACAGTGGGAAGAAAACCATATATTCAACAAATCGAGCATACAGGTTTTTTGGGGTGGGTTTTTTTTTGTTTTGTTTGGTTTTTTGTTTGTTTGTTTTTTTTGGTTTTTTTTTTTTTTTGTTCCTGTGTTTCTTACTCTTCTAGTTTCCATTTAAAATTATGTGGAAGGGATAGCTGACCAATTCACTTGCGTGAAAAATGATTAAACCTCCCAGTAATGAAATTAAAAATTGTGGGAGAGCAGTGGTGCCAGGAAAGGAGATGAACACTCTTGCTGAAATACAGTTTCTTCTTTTCTTCCTTCTGTGTTTAACTTCTCCTCATGCTCAGATAAGGAATAGATTGCATATAAAATGTTTCTGTTAACACTTTCTACCCAGGATTTGTTCTGGACTTTTAAACCATTATTTAAGACATGTATTTTAAGCAAATGATATGTAACAAACCACACCCCTCCAAAGCACTCGGGCACTGCCAGCCACCCTGAAGTCCTTGAAACCTTTACTATTCTTACTGCTACAATAAAAACGGATGTACAAATACTTCTGCAGAGTAGATGTAAAACCCACCCATAGTATTTTCAATGAAAATTAGCATATATTGCATTGCCACCTTAATTCAAGCATAGTTTTGTAATAAAGTTGCACATTCATTGTACTTTTCTTCCCTGATAATTAATATATTGTGAGACTATCAGTGGACTTGCTCATGGAAACAGTAATAGGCAATATACAGTATTACTTGATTTATTTTCTTTTCATTTTTACCTAATTTTTGTCTAATTACTGTGTTAAGTAAGTCAGCAATCTTAAAGTAACTATCAACTTTTGAAGAAACCCTACAAATGTATGATAATGATGAAATTTAAATCACTATCATCAGTTATTCTGTAATGTCTACAGCATGGAAAAGAAGACCTTCAGGTATTCTGTTTGTGTGATTTTGTGTGTGTGTGTGTGTGTTTAATTTTTCACAGTAGAATTCTGTGCCATTTCCAAACTACATAAGTACTATGTTATGTAAAATAACCCAAAGGTAGTTGTTTTCTTTTTTTTTTCCTGTGTGGGGGTTGCATTATTTATTTATTTGTTTATGTACTTATTTATTTCCTAAATTGAATGATAGCTTGGAAAATGTGAAAGAAAACAGTTCTTGGAACTAAAGTGTCAGCTACTCCGATATCTTCTGAACAGCAAGTTGTTGTTTTTCAGATACAGATGCAGACTGGTCTCTGACATTTCAGTGCAACTGGTATGCTATCTGTATATTGAGTTAGAGTCCGGTCTCCCGTCTGTTTAAAATTCAATATATCCTTTGCTCAGGCCCTAATCTAAGGCTAAGCAATGCCACTGTAGTGACTTCAAGTGGGATGTGGATCAAGGCCTGTTAGGCTTGATCACTAGGCCTCATGCCACCAGGCAGAGAAAGGCTACTTTTACTACATGAAGTCTTTTGCTGTGAAATCAGATTAGTTTGGAGTGAATTAGAAATGTTTGAACAGAGATACTCAGGGTTAGTTTTTATGCAATACTTTTCATTTAAAATATTCTTACAAATAAAATTTGATAACAAAATTAAAATTTACACTTTCCAGTCTATCCCACTTTGATTTTTGCGTGAACTGCACTTTACTATTACATGCATGTGTTCATTGCCTTATTTCTGGCAACAGAGCATCACAATTTTTATGTAAATAACATGAGAAAAGAAAATCTATTGTAAAATACAATGTATGACAAATTCATTGAAACAAGCAAAATAATTTAAATAATGTTATTCAATAAATGTCAGGAAAGCAATCCCACACCTTCAC
Source organism: Ramphastos sulfuratus (assembly GCA_013399055.1). Classification (NCBI taxonomy): domain Eukaryota; kingdom Metazoa; phylum Chordata; class Aves; order Piciformes; family Ramphastidae; genus Ramphastos; species Ramphastos sulfuratus. Next base: position 90,322 of record WBNM01008906.1, on the reverse strand, counting down.
TGATTGAGGCTGCTTGGAAGTAAGCAATCAAATGAGATTTTTTTTTTGTGCAGTAATATATTGAGCTTGCTCCGGTTGTTTTCCAAACAATTAGAAATTCAGTAAGTCTTTACCAAGGAGGGTCATTTTAAAAAACACAATTAAAAATCCACATCTCTCTCTATTTTGTATGGCAACATGTATATGGGGGAAAAAAAAAGTGTGGGATTTATTTTGATCATGACTGAGATTAGTTCTGGTTAAACTTAGCTTAGACTCAGAGCTGGGAAGCGAAGCAGGCAGAACTTTGCCACTTAGTGTTAGAGATTGCCTTACTTAAGAAAGCAGTGGAATAATTTTTAAGCATCTCCAGCAAAAGAGGTATAAAACAGAAATCAAAGCAGAAGAAACAGTCAGAATCCTACAAGTGCAATGCAAAATCCTTGTGTCAGTAAACATTAATAAGCAAGAAACCAAACTTTGACCTACCTATTGCTTCTGTTCATTGCATATGCACTGAACATGTTGCATTTAAAAAAATCTTCTTAAGGATGAGCTTAGATTTCAGAGCTTACAGTATTTCTCTAAATATTAACTCAAATAGCTAGAATCAGTCTCGTTTGGTTGAATGATCTGTAATTAGTAAATTTCAGCACTGATCAAACAGTGGCAGAATGATATTTCCATACATTGAAACTATCTTGTGCCACTTACATGAAGTGAAATGGCAGAACAGACTCATCTCATTAAATCGTGTCTGAGAAGACAATATGTGGTGAAAGAAGCCCCATCATAATTAAACATCCCACCTGGATTAGCATATTAATATTAGGTCACTCTATATGGTGAGGAAGTGAAGCAATATTTCTTCTCAGTGCTAAGTGCTTTGAAAATTCTAAGGAATTTAAATGTCTGAAAACATTCTGCAGCTAGCCCACTTTCAACATCAAGTTTAGCCCCTGATTTTCCTACTTACTCCTCTAACTGTCGTGAAGTGGCCTTTAATATGTGCGTGGATTTATTGTAAACTTCACTGTTGCAGATTCACTGTGGTTGTTCTGATCATTTCAGGACAAATGCGGCAGTTTAAACTAATGACTGAACATCTATTGTGTTAGTGCTGTTTCCTGGTTATCTAGTTATTATTTATTTCCTGCTTGTTCTATTGTTCCTTGCCTTATGAAGACTCCTGTTCGCTCTGATAAAATTCCTTATAACACGGCTGCAACACCAAGGGTTGGGTAAAAAGGGTCCTCTGAATGATAACACAAAGAGCATATAAAGAATCCATCACAGCAGTCAGTAGTATAATGCAATTTATTTTCACTAGACATCCTCTTCACTACTGGATTAGTCACTTCACTAATGAACAAATGACCCATAACTCACAGGAGTGGGAACTTAATGTGCAGGTCTTGCCTTCATCAGTGCAGATGAACCGCACTGTGCTCACCATTATATAACTGCTTAATATTTATGGCTCCTTCTCATCTTTCTTGGGTATTCCATACACTATGGGAGTTTCAGGTGGGTGAAAAATGTGGGACCCAATGGCAAAACAGATACTGAGCTTTATGCTTTTTATTGTTCCAGAAAACATTAATAAAAGATGCCTTTTGCCTCTAGATTCCACCAGGAGCCCATAAGCAGACAATGAAGTGGTTTGAAAAAGCAATCTTTGTACAAGCTAATACATTCACGGTACTATTTTCTACCACTATGCGCTAGGCATCTTTCGAATTTATTGTCCAGATCTCACTTTAGGATGACTTTAAAAGAGAATTTATCAGGTCATTCACTGTATGAATGCAGATTGTCTCCCTGTGCTAGGAAAAGTTGACACCTTCAAATCTGAAAAATCCTGAGTTTGTCAGTGAAAGGAGAGTTTACAATTCCAATGGAATCAAAGAACTTGTGAGATCTTGCTTTTAAAAGTGTTTTCTTTTTCTCTTTGCCTTAATTTCGCATACTGATTATATATATTTACAGCACCCAGACATTTGAGTCTGCTATTAATAAATTCAAGTTCAGAACGAAATTAAATTAAAACATAAAATATTCATGATTTTAGCTTGGTGGATCACCTTATGTGACCACGGAAAGTAGAAATGGAAAAAAAAGTACAATCTGTACCTCATTTAGTAAAGAATAATGGCAAGATTCCCATACCCAGCATTCTTTTTAACATTTTAAAGTAGATTCTAGGGCTCGTTTTGTACACTCCTTCCAGAAATTGTTTCCTGGAAACAAAATAACTTCTACTTTTGATGATAGGGTTGAATCTCTGCTGCCGAAATCCCCAAGACAGGTCTCCAACTTTATACCTGGCAAACCACATAAAATTTGCCTGACACAATAAAGTCCATGGTAATTAGAAGGATTTTAAATCTTTACTTACAGATAAGGCCAGAAACCAAAACAGTTTCTATTTTTCTGAAATCCTGAATAAGGCCCTGGACCAAATACCACTGAAGTCAGGTGTACTCTTTTCTATTGACTGCCATAGATCTGAAATCCTGCAGTTCTCCTCTGCTGTTCTGCATCAGTGATGGTTTTATGTGAAACCTTGGATAAAGTATTGCCAGTGACTCTCAGGATAGAATTAGCTGAGCAGTAAAATGGAACAACTAGCCTGCTGCTGTGTTATATATTACATTTTATTGATGTAGCAAGTACCATAGGTGCTAAGTCTGCGAATACTTCTGATTTTTCCTGAATTAATTCCTCTTTCAAATCAAATATCTGTGGTTAAAGTGGAATATACTTTAGGAACACATTTTATTTGGAGAATTTTCAAGGCTGAAAAATACACCACAGCCTTCAGTAGACAATTTCAGTGGTTGGTTGCCATTACCCTTAACAGTTTAGGTTTTTTTCAGTAAAAAAATCACCTGGTTGAATTTCCAGATGAGATATAATGTATTCCTTTGTCTACTAGACTGAAGAGTCCTCTTCAGTCATCCTTCTGCCCCCATATAGATGTTTACATGATCAAGTCAGCCTTTAAGCTAGGCTTTATTTATGATTTATCTAGACTGAGTACCTTCCCTTTCTTTTATATACACTGTCAAAAACGCTTTCCAGTCTTTTATCCATGCTGCTTGCTCTCTTTTGAAATCTTTCCATCATCTAGGTTTACAGCAAGGTGTTCTCAAGCAGCTATGCAGAATTAAGACTATTTTAAACCTGGAGTAGTGGCTTGTATTAAATTCTTATTAGAATTAGTCGTAAAGGCATCAGAAATAAATAGAAACAGCTGTTAAAAAAAAAAGGTGACATATCAGCTGGTGCTTCGGGGTTAGAGCTTTAGGAACAGGGCGTTAATGGGGAAATAGGTATTTGTGCTTTCAACAGTTAAAAATGTCATCCTCTTTCTTTGCGTTTCTAAATATAGGTGTAGAAGCCTGTCAAGAGTCACTTTTTCATAACCTAGAACATTCCTTTTATTTGTTTGTGAATGTGGTTTAATATCCTAAACGTTTCACATTGCTTTGGATGAGGGCACCATTTTTCATGTTGCTTTTAGAAGGGTGCCTAATATTTGTGTACAGCACTAAGGTTACTGCAGAAGCACAGAGGACTGATGCCATGCAAAGCAATTATCTTATTGAAGTTTATGAAGAAACACTTTACACTTTATAATAATTAAATTTTCCTTGGAAAACTATGTCATTATAATTCACACTCGCTGTAAGAACTCTAATGGAACCGTTTCTTGAAAACATTGCTATATCATGTGAAGAAGCTTATAAAACTTGTTTTAGGTATTTCAGCCAGTAACTGACAGTTTATAGATTAGTCTATGACACAGGTATTTCACACAATAAGTATTTGACATTTCTCACCCAATCACACTTGCATTATGAACTTAGCCTAACAAACAAATCCTGTCAAATCCAGAGGAATGAAATACTCTACTTTCTTTATTCTGCTGAAATATATCCTATCAATAGAGCAAGAAATATCCCTGTAAAACTGTATATCTGTTAGAACAAACAAATAAATAGTTCAATGTGTTGTTTAAACAAATAGACTCAATTTAAAGAAAAATACTCTCATGATTGAATTTTTCTTCTATCTTTTTCTATCAGGCTTTTTACTTCTCTTTCTGTTGGTTTTGTTCATGCCTTCAGTTGGTCCCCATTTCTTACACTCTTGATTTTCTCTCTTCTTTTTTCTGACTTACCAAGTCCATGTGGGTTGAACACAATTCTGACTACCCTCATTTTTGTGCTCTAAATAGAGGTAAACTAGGGAATGTCTGAGATCAGCACTACATTGGGTTTTTTTAGAGGATTAAAAATGAGACTACAGGCATAAAGAAGGCAAAACTGAAAACTAAATCCTGATAAGAAGCAGTTTAAGAGAACTCTTTCTGTTGTGCACCTCTACAAGTCAGTTTCTGCTGGAGGACTACATATCTGTGCGGTCTGCCTAAGCCCTGGTCCTGTCAGGGTAATTTCTCCCATTTACAACTCCAGTGCTGCTCTGAAATTGTGACGTGGTTTCATAAGTCAGTTCAGTGTACAGCCATTTCACCTTCCCTCACCCCCCCTCACTCCTGCAAGATGAGTCTAGGGTGCAGCAACAGCCACGAGTCAATCAAGGATGGTTCTGATTGTAAATGCCTGCAATGGTATAAATGACAGTGCTGAAGGAGATTATATTCAGAGCCACATACATGCTGCAGAGGTCCCACCTCGAGATTAGCCTAAAATACCACCCAGATCTCTAGGTCCCTCCCAATTAGCACAGGCAGGCAATCTTCCTGGCACTACAGAGGCAAAGACATATTTTTAGCTCAGCGCTGTGCTCTCTCCCCTGAACTCTTGGAGCCCTGCTGAGCCAATGGAGTCCCAATCAGTGGGCTAGCTCTGATGCTGCCCCTTCACAAAATTGCCTGTAAAGCCAGTTCAGCGAAGGGCTCTGTAATGAGCTCAGCAGCTTGGGGCTCTCAGTAAACTGCGGTGGTGAAGTGAGTACATGGCTGAAATACCAGCCCTTTTATTCATCAGTAGCACATCAATTAGTAATTTAATAGGCTGAGGAGAGATACAGTAAGTGTTCATTTAATATTAGGCTGATCATAACCTGTATTTGTGCTAATTCTGGCAAGTTTTTCACCTTTTGGTACTACTTGAAGAGAGCTATTTTCTTAATTTTATTTCTCTATTCCCTTCACTACAAAGAACCTGATGGCTAAGTGCAGTTGCAATGTATAGAGTCAAAATCCAAAGATTAGTAAATAAGAAGTTAAAAAAAAATCTTCTTACAGATTGAACTATTCATGAAAAAAACCCAAAAGTCCTAGAATCTTGCAGGATTCATGTAAGATTCATGATATTGTTGTTAGACTTACAGTTCTGGTTTATTACTCTCAGTGAGCATTAAGCATTAATGATTTGCATTAACAGGAAACACTCGTGAGTTAATCAGTGCCTCAAGTTCTTCAGTAGTTTCACCCTTTCTTTCTTCCTTTCTTACAAAGGGCTGATTTTATTGCTTAATTAGTTCCTCTGGTCAAGGACTATGGACCCAAGTGTTGTCAAAATTAGTAGAAAGAAACATCTGTCCACTCAGCTGGAGTTCTCTCCCATCAGCAGAAGGGATGGACAAACAGTTGATGGTAAACAGCATGTTCATTGTTGTTTAGCAAAGTGATTGGAACAGTTCAGATTTTATTTTTTTAAAAAATTTGTTATAAGTATTCAAGAAATAATTGCCAGGAACATATTTCAGCCAATTTCAGCCTAGTACATGTTGGATCCATGCCTTCACTATTCATACTTGCTGCTCTCCCTGAGTAACTAGTTCCCCAAGTCACATGGAGTTGTTTCTTGTCCATTACTGTAAGTGGAACTAATAAATAAGGGGGTGGAATTATGAATTAATTTCTACTTTCTCTCTGAGAAATAGAATCCTCTTTATAGCCAAGTGCAAGCCTACTCCATCTCAAGATTAATACATGATATTGGAAGTTCAAGATTGTTGGGCCCTTGATTTCTCCAGGAAAAAACAAAGGTCGTTTTGAAAGTCAGCAGCTATAATGAATATTTAACATTTTTTCCCCTTAGAAATCTATGATGTGAAGTCACAAGCTTAGGATGAATTTAGTATTAATTCTTTATCACTAGCATTGCAAAAAAGTCTTGTTCTCAAATATTTTGTTCTTTTCTCAGATAGGAAGAGAACAAAGCAGTTCAGAACTTTCTGCTAAGCCTATTCTTTTATACACCTACATAATGATTTTCTTGTTGTCTTAGAAAGTATTCCAGGGATCAGTCCCAACTGTCCTAAGGTCTGATACATGGCAGTGCTGACATCCCTTACTGCTAAGCATCCTACTTCTGCCCCCAGCAGTCTCTATTACAGTGCATCAGTCAGTTTTACTGAGCTATACAAGCATCTCTGTGTCTCTGCCATGTGCTGGGGCTCCTTGGAAATGCAGCTTGGTCTCTTCACCTCATTCACTTTTTAATGGCTTAGATTCTCAACAAATTCTGTATTTCTCATAGTCTTACTTGTCTATGTTTTCTGAGATTAAATTAGTCCTCTCCAACAAGGCAATACTACATTCCACACTATGATGTTTTATTGTAATTTATTTCATGTCTTCCTATTACTCTGGCACTCGGTTATTTTGTGTTTTCTGAATCTCTTCTCTCACAGTTGCCTCACCTGAGCCACTCTTCAGCCTGTGTTTCACCCAGGAAGTCAAAGATTTTCCCTCTGTGCCTTCTGGGATCTGCATTGCCTGGGTCCTGCCTTTTCCCCCAGATTCGCTACTTCTGTGTGCGGATGGCTAAGTTATTGCCAGTGAGAAAAAACCTGAATGTTATAGCCTTGGGATCTGCCAGGATATAAAATTATTGTGAAAGGCTATGTCTGCTTCCGCTCAGCATCCCTTTTCCCACCTTTCCTTCTCTGGTTCCCAACGGGCTTCAAATCTAATATCTGTTTTCTCTTCCTTCTTCATAAACGCCTACACTCAGTCTCCCAGGGCAGCCTTTTTACCATGAATACTATTTCCTGGATGCTCCAAGAACTTCCCTCTGTGCTTTTTCCTAATCTCCCTCCATTTTAAGAGAAATAGGTAAGGAGGAATGGCCAAGAAAACAGTCAATGTCTTCTCGATAAAACGACTTTCTTATTACATCCATAATCCCATGGATCTTTTTCTCCTCCTATGCCTTTTCCTATCTTCTTCTGTTTCTCACCATGTTCCTTGTTGCCCATCAAATTCTGGGGATGAAGCACTGTGTGCTTTCTTTAGGGTTTTTCTGGCACATTGTTCACATTTTTGAGACATTAAAGTATTAATCAATGCTGCAGACTATACTATAAAGTATAAAATAGAATAATATAAATTCACAGCAATAGCATAATAATTGCATGTGACATATATGTGTAAATCTTCCTTCTGAATGGCATGACAAGATCCTTCCTCCTCAGACCTCTTGGGAGGGGTTCTGATGGAATTCATGACTATGAAAACGATACTATAGAATCATAGAATCATAGAATGTCCGGGGCTGGAAGGGACCTTGAAAGGCCATCTGGTCCAGCCACCCTGCCAGAGCAGGATTACCTAGAGCAGATCACACTGGAATGCATCCAGATGGTTCTGGAATAATACCCACTCAGTTATCTCAGTTTCACCTAAGTGCAGAGCTACCAAAGCTTTGATTGGTGCTTGGTAGATTATTGTGCCACGGTACTGTTCTGCACTCTCTCAAGCTAAAACCCTGTGGTACTGTAGTCACAAACTGAGCTGTGCTGAGTGCAGTCTCCAATTTACAGTCAAGCACTAGGAACAACTCTGTGAAATCCTTGCCCAGAGAAAGAAGCAGATGTTGAGGTGACTATAGCAAAAAGTCACCCTATTTTGTAAGGGCACGTGTCTCACACTGTCAGAAGCCTTACACTGGCCTCACTGTTAGAAGCCTTATACTGGCTGCACTGTTGAAATGTCCACAAATAGCTATGTCTGTGGGTCTCTCTAAATTTTCTAAGCTGAAAGAGACACAGCTATGTCCCTGCAGGAGTATCCCCATCACAGTTCCAACTACAAGGAGCAACTCCACAAGGCTCTTCTGCCATGATATTTACAAGGGAACAAGAAGCAGCAACAAATTCAGAAGGTCACAATGACAATTACATGATCCTCTTGCTGGTAATGTTGGCACATCTTTCTCTTTCTCTGTTGCTCTGAAATGAAGGCAGTAGGTTAGCTTGTCTGAGGGAGATAACAGTGAGGGAGTTTCGTTTAAGTGATGAAGGTACTGTATGATCTATTGAACCATTGTAAAATGCTACCGAAGACAAATTCAACATAATTGGGGTGAAAGTGCTTATGTGTAGAAGACACCTGTAATGTTTCTTTCTCTGAGGGAGCAAGATTAATGACTGTTCTCTCTGTGGAGGAATGCGATAGTAAGAGATTTCAGGTCATGATCCTCAAAATCAGGGCACACAGGGAAATGACAGGAAATGGGCTACTAAATAGCAATATACCCCATGTCCAGGAAAGAAAATCTGCAAGTAATGGCCTTCATGAAAACACTGACTTGTAGTTCTTAGCTGGTGATAATACTGCATCAATAAGTCAGAAGAGTGCAAGGATGAATATCTTTTCCAGAGCTCTCAAAAGCTGAAGTGATGGTTCTAGCCTGACACCAAAAAGGGTGCACAGGGTCCAACCTAAGCCTAGCATTCAGCTTTCTGCAACTGTCTTCCTCAGAGGCTGCAATTGATATTCAGGAGTCACATTCATGCACAAGCTGGTGAGCACCCAGCAGATTCTGAAAGGCAGATGAAGCACGGCTTCATTTTGTAGTTGATTCATGATTTTAAAGGGTGCTTTAAATAGTGTATGATACGAAAGAAGAAAACCTGAAGCTATTTCTGAAATTTTTGTGGTTTAAAGATGAATGGTGTACTTTTTTGGCTCAGCAGACTAGATCTTACTGTGACAGAAAAGCAAAAGAGTGCTTTGCTTTCCTGAGTGTTTGAGAAAATTCAGCAGAAAAGAACAGTTTATATTTACAATTAACCTAAATATTTTAAATCTGTATTTAGATAAAAGTTTAGGTTTTGTTTTCCTTAGTTGCTGCTCCTGTAATCCTCTCATTACTTATGTTTTCTATTTCTGTCCAGCAGTCTACTTTTCAGAGCTATGTAACTTTAATATGTCAAGAAAATGTATTAGATAGCAGCATCATGATGGGGAATGTGTTTTTTCCTGGCATAGTGTCTTGTCAATATGACTAAGTCTAATAATTGTTTACATTACAACTTGTGAAAATTCATTAACATCTAGAGGTCTGCATGTACAGAAAATTTGACTCACGGTTATTTAAGAAATTTTTATATTCTTTCAAGACCTTTATAGGGTCTTTGACATTGTCACACATGAGTAGTAATGCACAATGTTGGAGTACTGTGTGCAGTTCTGGAGCTCCCAGCACAGGAAGGACATGGAAGTGTTGGAGTGGGTCCAGAGGAGGGCCACGAAGATGATCAGAGGGCTGCAGCAGCTCTGCTATGAGGACAGGCTGAGAGAGTTGGGGCTCTTCAGCCTGGAGAAGAGAAGGCTTTGAGGAGACCTTAGAGTAGCCTTCCAGTATCTGAAGGGGGCCTACAGGAAGGCTGGGGAGGGACTATTTATAAGATCTTGCAATGACAGGACTAGGGGCAATGGGTTTAAACTGGCAGAGGGAAGATTTAGACTAGATGTCAGGAGGAAGTTCTTTCCAGTGAGGGTGGTGAGGCACTGGAACAGGTTGCCCCGGGAGGTCATGGATGCTTCCTCNTCTCTGCCTCGTGATTGCATCGAGAGCATAAAATTGGAGTTGTAACTTCCTCGTTTATCATTTCAGTGCTGATCAGTGAGTAAATGTGGCTACTAAATCAATTGGAGTCTCTGGTTTTCCCGCCAATAGCCCTGCCCAGGGCAAAGGGAATCCATTTTGTGGCTGGCAGCGGCACTTGCCGCTCCTCACCCTTGGGTACTTGCATCTCTTTATTCCTTCCCTAAATTACTTTAAAGGGGTCTTCCTTTATGCCTTTTGTGTAAATGATTCCCAACTGGGTATTCAGACTTTGGTAAATTACAAATAGTTCACTGTTTAGGGGTGTGTATTTGTTTGGCGTGGGAATTCGTGTTAATAAAGTTATAATATTTAATATTTCCCGAATATCGAATTTGAATATTCATAACAGTTCCTTCCAACCTTACCATTCTATGATTCTATGATTCTACGATTCTAAGTAGGAGACTTCTCTTTATACAGCAATGAAAATGGGAAATTGTGTAGTATGAGGCCGATACGAGTAGTAGCCTAAAATCACATTTCAAGATTGCAGTGTAAAAAAATTGTAAATCTGTCCTAAATATATTTTGTAACAGAAGTGAAAAAATTATTGGGCAATACCTTGATATATATTAAAATGAACAGCTACCACCTCACTTGGACATAGCCAGTGCTTTTTCACTCATTAGAAATTGGTTGCCACTTTTCAGAACATGCACTACAGTGGAAATTACTCTGTAATGGCATCATAACTACCATGTGACTACAGCACTGGTACAAGTGCAATACCTAATTAAACTCTTGAAGCCACCGAGTAAGCGCAAGGTGTATTTTGTTTCAGTTAGAGACACAACCAGAGTTTAAACAACACAACAGGAGTTTAAACAACTGACCACAGCAGTGCTCTCCAGTAACTGTCACCTAATGCTTTAGACAATATTCTGGGGTGTCCCAGGGTATTTTTTCTCTATTCCTCAGTACCTTTCCAAACCTCTGAGTGCCTCGCTGTTCAACCTGAGTTTATTAGGTGCCCAAAGGTAGCTTTCAAACACCTTTAGAAGCCCAGAGTCTGGACATTCTAGTGACTAATCACTTGCCTTGGATACTTTAAATGCATTCAAAGGGATCCAAAAGCCACCCAGGCCCTGGAAGAGGAATTCTCTTTGTCTCCCCAGAAAAAAGGAAAGCATCTGTGCCAGGACTGTCTACTCCTCAAAGACAGTCTAATCATGAATCTGAAGTCCTTCACCTTCTTGTCTAACCTCTCTCTGGGAAACTTGTAGTGAGAGTCCTCTTTCAGTGTCAGCAAACTGGATTAAGAATGTGTTCACTAATAATAGGGGGCTACCTCATGAGTGCTATATGTTCAAACCTTGCCAGGGTTTCTAATCCCTGTGGGAGCACCGGGAGAGAGAGAGCGCTTTCGCCTGTGCTTTGGACTAAATCTGAATCCATTGCATGAGCCACAGGAGGCTTTCTTACCATCTTTTGGATACCACTCCACCAAAATCACCTGGGTGCTCTTGGGTTGAGCAGACTGAGGTGGTCACGATCTCTGTGAGAGCTTTACAGGGTGACTCAAGACAGAAGGAGCCACAGCTGGTGCACCCCACTGCTAAGCACCGCTTAGTGTTTTATCTGTGTCCTTTATCAAGCTGTCTTATCAACTGCGTTTAGATTTCCCTCCACAGGAAAACAGGTGACTCACCGGTGAAGGGATCTGGGTATGAACAACCACGTGTGCAGTAAAGATGTCGGGGTTATCACGTTCTGGGAGCAAAAGTAAACTACCAGAGTGGACATAGACTTTGTTGCAGAGTTAAACTCAGCTCCTACATGCTTAACCTCCCTCCCATTTATCCCAAGAAGCTGTTACCCGAGTTTGATGGTGCTTTCAACCCATCCCTGCCACAGTGTTTGGGTAGCAGCACTAGCAGACACTTTCCCTTCAGCTGATGCTCAGCCTGTTCTGCAGGTAGATGAGATGACAGGGAATACCGTCCCCTGGGCTCTGATGGTCTTCTACTACTTCATCACAATTATCTTCTGTGCTGCAGAAATGCAGCGTGTTTTCCCAGAATTCAATGGAAAAGAGCCGCAATCAAATTCACCAGAATTGAATGTGATAAGGGATATTAAAGAGAAGAGAAGGGCTTCTCTAAGTATATAGGTGACAAAAGAAAGCTAAGGAAAATGTGGGCCCATTGCTGAAGGAGAGAGGGAACATGATTACACAGGACATGAGGTACTACGTGTCTCCTTTGCCTCAGTCTTTACCAACAAGACACAATCCTGACTCAAGAATCCCAGAGACCACAGGGAAAGGTTGAAGCAAGAAAGATATACATTTGAAGGAAAAGAAAATCCTCAGGAGTAGGCACCATGGCTTCACCAAAGGGAAGTCATATTTGACCAACCTGACAACCTTTTACAGTGAAATTATTTGCCTGTTAGGGGATAGCAGTGGATATTGTCAACCTGGACTTCAGTAAGACTTTTGACAAGACTTCCCATAAAAGACAGATAATTTAATTGAATTATGGGCTCGATGAGTAGACAGTGAGCTAGATTGAAAACTGACTGAATGTCTGGGCTCAGAGAGTGGTAGTCAGTCTATGAAGTTTAGTTGGAGGCCAACAACTAGCAGCATAGCCCAGGATCCCAATTCTGTTTAACATCTTCATTGATAATTTGGATGATGGGGCAGTGTACCCTTGGCAACTTTGCATATGACACAAAACTGAGAAGAGTATCTGATATGCCAGATGATCATGCTGCCATCCAGAAGGACCTTAACAGGATAGAGAAATGGGCTGATAAGAACCTTACAAAGGTAAGCAAGGGGAATTGCAGAGTCCTGCACCTGAGAAGGAATACCATCGGGCACCAGTACATTCTGGAGGCTGCTGAGATGGAAAGAAGCTCCACAGAAATGGACCTGTGGGTCCTGGTGTAGATGGATTTGGAACTGAACCAGGATTGTGTCTTGTTAGAATGAAGATTAATGACATCTTGGGCTGTATTAAATGTTGCCAGCAGGTAAAGGAAGGTGATCCTTCTCCTCTACTCAGCACAGATGAGGCAACAAGAGGAGTGTTTTGCCTGGTAAATACTGGCTCCCCAGTACAAGAGAGACACGGACATACTGGAAGAACTCCTGTGAAATGATTAAGAGATTGGAATATCTGTCATTTGGGGACTGAGTGGGAATGCTGGGACTACCCAGCCTGGAGAATAGAAGGCTCAGGGTGGATCTTATCAATGCATATAACTACCTGAAGGAGGGTGCAAAGAGGATGGAGCCAGGCTCTTTTCAGTGGTGTCTAGTGACAGGACAAGAGATGGTGGGCACAACCAGAAACATGGTAGGCCAGCTTTAAGTGTAAGAAAAGACTTTGAGTATGATCAGGCACTGTCATATTTTTCACAGGGGAATTGTGGAGTCCCTGTCCTTGTTTGGGCATGGTCCTGAGTAACTGACTGTAGGTGTCCTTACTTGAGCAGGAGGGTTGGGTCAGATGAACTCCAGAATTTCCCTACAACCTTAAACATTCTGTAATTCTGTTAAGTTTATGCAACTAAAAGAACCAGTATCCCCCAGGAGTCCTAATGGTATAAGGAGCTCCAGGCCAATGAAGATGATGCACCACAATCACGTCTGTGCAGCAGCAGTTACGTACACACTAAGTCAACTACTCAGTTACATGCTGGCCTGGTGAGAGGAAGCTTTAAGAGATCCATAGAACATCAAGTAATGGCAAATCTCACAGCCAAGAGAGGTTGATGTTTGTCACAACAATGACAAAGAGCAGTGTTTTTGAGGACTATTAGCCAGAGTTAATGTTTACAGTAACATGCTTTTTCATAAAGAAAGGGGTCAAACTAGAAGCATGGGTTACTGTATTTTCTATCTTCAGCAGTTGGGGATCACAAAACACTCTTACCATGTAAATGAGGGGTGAAATAACAGATCCTTTTACACTGGTTTTTTTTTTGAGCAGACAGGATTACAGCACAGATTGTGTTGTGAAACAAAGAATAGCTCCGCAGGAGCCATGATTCTTCTTATGAGTCATTCTGTCCCCCTCTTTCCTTCCCTTATACCCTTTCTTTCTGTAATTTTTCTTAATGGTAAATATCTTCTGGATGGGCATGCCATACTAACAGAATGGCTGAATTAAAAAATGGCTAAAGTTGGCTGTTTACTAGCTATAATTTTATTTAATAAGTAGTGACTGATAATGGTTATTTGCCTTCCTACTTGGGGACAGAAAACACACTTTACATGTAAGCATATGCATTGTCAAAATGATAAACATACCCTTTCCCTAAAATGGCAAACAAATATAAATCATAATATACCTCCAATATCAGAAGAGAAATTGGGGTGGAGAGCCTGGAGAGATGGGGTATGTGTTTTTCTGCATAATGTTACGTTAACAACAGCTATGAGTGAAAAGAAATTATGTATGGAGCCATGTTGACATTTACAGGAACTGTTGTTGAGAATCTGAAACATATGACAGGAAAAAAAAAAGAGATTTGAAGTTAAAAGGTTACATCACATTTAGAAATCAAAGGGAACAAGTGTTGTGGTTCATGATAATACATGTGGAGAAAGGATTACAGGTGTGTCTAAGGACTGCTTGGGGAGCTTGAATGGTTATTGTTTCCCTATAACTTTCAATGGGTGATTTGTCAAAGACTCCTTGATGTGTGTTTCGAAGTGAGTGCATTTTTGTGCATCCAAGGGGTGCTAATCATATTCCCAAGAGCTGGCTTTGCTCTCTGGAGCAAAACAGGAGCAGTTGTGAACTTACCCTGACTTGTGCTAACTGGAGTAATAGTTGTTGGCTTTTTTTTTTTTTTTTTTTGGTCTGAGCCTAACATCCAGTGATTTACGAAATAAAGTTAAAATCTCATTTCTCATAACCCTCTATCCTGGGAAAAAGGGACACAGCAGTTAAATCAGAAGTACAGCAGAGGAAGACAATTTTGAGCAATAAAAAAGCTATCCAACTGCTAAAGTTTGTTAGTCTCTCCTGTTAGTTATGATTTGACCTAAAGTATACTCCCAGTAACACTGACAGACATTATGTGTTATGTTATTGCTTCACAGCAGTTTACTGGATTCAGCAGTTATTTCTCTCTCTCTTTTTTTTTTTTTTTTTTAAGTCTTCAAAAGTGTCTAAGTGTCCAAATTTGATTTTTCATGCATATAAGTAATTTTAAGTTGTGGTACTGTACAGAAGACAATGCTACAGGAGCGCACTGCAGGATGACTATTGCCATAAATATTATTTTTGTGTTCGTGCTCATTAAAATGTGAAAAGGTAACATCTGAATGCACACATACATTCCAGGTACTTTTCTGGGAAAGTATTTTTTCATATTCTTCTTATTGACTTACTGAGATTGTTGACTTACAGATCAGCAATAAAAGGTTCAAATTTTTGTGAAAAACTGAAAGGGAAGGAAAAAGGGAAAGAGGAAAGAGAAGAGAAGCAATGGAATAGAAGAAGAAAAAGAGATCTCACACACAGAAGAGTATGAGCCTTAAAACAGCCTAAAGACTGGTCACAGGAAAACACAAAGTAGGTTTGGCTTTATGTAGGAGATAGAGTCACCAAGACACTCAACTCGTTAGCAGCCTCTTTTCTCAACTCGTTAAATGCAATTCCTAAGCACTTGCACTTCTAAAGTATCATCTCCAAAAGAAAACAAGGTCTTCCTTTTAGTAACTACATAGCACATCAAAGCTGATCAATTCGTTAATGTGAACGCTTGAGAGAAGAGAGATTACAGCAATAAAGGTTCTAACATGTAAATGAATGTAGCTGAGCTAGACTACAAGAATATTGTAAAATGCCACATGAATCCAACTTTGTAGACAAAATCCATATGCATTTGGAGGGGGCTTTGTGATCACATAATTAAGGACCACATGGGTGCAAGCACGGCCAGGTTAGAATGAGTTTTGTCACTGATTTTGTGAACACAGGTTTGACTGCATATGCAGCCCCAGGAACCTTGTGCTCTTGGGCAGACTGGGGACAGAAGCATCACTGTTATGTAAGTTTTAACTGTTTCACTAAAGAAAATCCAGTGAGTCCTTGTTGGTGGGGAAATTGTAGGATTTAGCCCAAAATTTGGGTTTCTGGAAAATTATGATCTGCTTTGTTGTAGTAGCATAAATAGCACTAGACAGAAAGATATAGTTCTTGCCTTGAAGACCATGCACTCTTAGCATTATTTTATTTGCATTCTTCCTCCTTAAAATTAGTCACTGCTTATAAAGCATCCACAATAAATGCAAACAGTGTTGTGGAGGCAGAGACTAAGTGAAACCTGCCCTAAGTACACCCAAGAGATCAACAGATATCAATATGTCTTGCAGTAGTAGGTGGTTACACATCGAAGCTGAGAAAAACTGTACTGGAAGCCATGGGAACATTTTTAAGTGGGAAAATTAGGGTTTACCTACTGCATATAATTTGTGTGTATATGTGTGCATGCATGTGAGTCACAGAAAGAGATACTGAGGGACTGAGTGGAAGAGAGAACCAGAAAAAAGGGGGAGGAAAGGAAAAGGGAGGAAAAAAGAAATCACTCTAGCTGGGCAGATGCAAAAGCACGATGGTTGTACTAAATTATTTTAAGCTTTTTGTACAACTTACATAATTCTCAAGTAGAAGAAAAAATGAAGCCACAATTTATGCACATTGCTCCTTGCAAGTAAAAAAAAAAAAAAAGTTATTTTTACAACCCCCTATATTGATTTTATTTTTAGAACTCTTTCTAAAATAAGTGGAGAATTCAATCCTACTCTCTGAGGCATGTCAATTTGTGCCCACATAGTCGATGGAAAGATTGAACTCTAAGTGCAGATCATGACATTCTGCTGTGATAAAAGCTGTTTCTGTTTGCTTTAACATTTATGCATAGTGGTAAATGCCACCTGTGACACATCGGCATAAGTATAACTATTGCATCCAGTGATTGCAATACACTGAAAGTTGTTTCTGAAAGTTACCTAACTCTCTCTACTTAGATCACTTAATTTTCTTTGAGTGTTTTAAGACAGGAGAAGGTGCTCAAGCTATAGATGCAAACAAATTTCACTTGCCAGCAGTTTTTTTTTTCAGGACATGATACTATTAAATGAAAAATAACACAACTTCACAGAAAATCAATCTGTGACCTAATTAAGTGTGTGTTTGTTTCTAATGCTTTTGAGGAAAAGCCTTGAACTTTTTACTTAAATCCTTCTTACTTGTGCCTGTAGACACTGGTTTATCAGCACTATGGTAAATATCCATTCAACCAACCATAGCTCACCATATGCTTTTATGCACTTCAGGACATGTATCAATTAACAACCAAGATTCTAGGTAGAAAAGTATCCTTCAGCCTATTGTTTTCATCGACTCCTGGACACTGGTCTCTTCTTGTACCATCAAATAAACTTGTTTCCACTATTAAGTTACTGTGGTTATGAAGGCAGAACAAAAAAATGCCAAAAAACATCTAAATCAATGCAAATCTATTGCTCAAGAAACCTGAGCATGTCTCATAACATTATCTTTCCAGAGGTTAGGCTATAATATTGCAATACTGCCAATGCTGTATTTCTTTCTGTATGGTGTGAAAGCTCAGAAAGAGTAGGAGGTGGCAGACTGTCTTGTCATGACAACTCATGCAACTTTTCCAGATGTCTCTTCATCCTCCAGGTGCCTCCTGCTCCAGAAAGCTGTTTACTACCATGGATCTCCCAGGAAAGCTAAAGTGCATTTTTGATTGACTTTGGTGTCTGCTATGACTACCAGCTTTGGTGGATACTATACCTACTATTTATTAACCAGCTTTGATGGCTACTATAACTAGTATTTGTTAACCAGCTTTGGTAGCTGCTATAACTACTATTTATTAACCAGCTTTTCAGGTGGGGAGCCAGCTGTCCTGTTTGTCTGGCAGTTCCCATGCCAAGGTGCTGGTCCACACATGGAGCTCCTGGACATGGTGCTAGCTCATGTATTCCGAACAAATTTTGTTCTTCTTTATCCATGTTGGCTGTCCAGGTCCTTGTTTGCCATAAGGAAGAGGGACTGTCAGGTTCTAACGCCGAAATTCCTTCCTGCTCCCTCCACGCTGCAACCCACGCTGGCCTAGTTTTGAAGCATGCTGGATAATGGATGTGAGCTGCTGAAATTTCCTTCCCGTGTAAGATAATTTGTCCTTTATAATACTGCTTTCTAGAGGACCCCAAGCTCTTTATCAATTTAGTAATCCAGGGGGTCACT
Source organism: Ramphastos sulfuratus (assembly GCA_013399055.1). Lineage (NCBI taxonomy): Eukaryota > Metazoa > Chordata > Aves > Piciformes > Ramphastidae > Ramphastos > Ramphastos sulfuratus. The sequence goes on along the minus strand of WBNM01008906.1, from coordinate 72,231 downwards.
AAAAACCAACAACCAAACAAAACCCATGTGAGCATTGACAGGTCCTCTGATAACCATAAATAAATAAAAATGTTTCCTTGTTTAAATCTTACTGGCAAACTATTTTTGTCCTTGGCCAACATTTTGTTACCTCATGCATTACTCAGTGTGTTTCCTACTGAGCTGGGTATATAGTTCTATAGATAGATAACAATACATATGCATGCATGCATTATCTATGTATCTGTTGTTTGCTAAACCTGAGGCAATCTATGTAACTATACACATAACATATTTTATCCAAATACACAAAGAAGACTTTTTTTTTAAATGCCACTTAGGATCTAGATTTAAATTAAACCACTACTTAGTCTATCGTCCTTAATAGGATACTAAAAAGGAATTTTATGACAACATTATCAGTAGCATTTTGCTGATAATTAGAATAACAATAATAATACTAAGATATTTTTTCAGTAATAATGGTGTTATTAATGAGATTTTTATGAAAGACAGACTTCTTTAGTATAATTATGAAAATTGATCTTTTGCATATTACTTATTCACTGAAATCAGATAAGTGGCTTAACTACATGTATTATTTCTAATAAATATTCAGAAGAATGCATTTAAACAAGGCACCTCATTCTATTCTTGTTCATATTCCTTGCATTTAAATAAAAGTGTAATTGCTCTGCTTTTTTAAACTGCTAGTTTGGATTAGCTGTCTAACCTGTACAGTGTAGATGTTTGCTGTTTGCATTTTTAATAGCTTTATTACCATTTGGTGAAGCCTTAATTTCTCACTCCCTTGAAGAGTCCTGCCTTTAAGTCAGCTCTACAATTTAACCGGCAATAATCTGTCAAGATAAGATAAAGACCTACACCAGATGAAATGCAGTATTTTTGTGTAGCATTCTGTCATTGTTAAAGGAAAGATCTGAGTATGTCAAAATGTAACACCTGAAAGTTTAATAAACTTTGTAGCATAATTTTACAGTTCACATTTAAAAATAAATTGTTCTAGAATACATTAGCTTGTTCACTAGTGAAATCAGTTAAATATCTATATAAATATGTTTGGGTGAAGGAAGCCAGCAGTTTTTCAACAAGGATAGAAGTTCTTTCAGTTTTCAAGCCTCAGATTAAGTCACTCCTGAAAATCTTTTCTTCAATTCAGTTCTATTAACTCTTCAGTTTCCTCATAGCTCCTTCATAATATTTGGCCACAACATCACTGTAGAGGTTCATTAAATATTGCAAACTTTTTTTTTTTTTTTT
>WBNM01008906.1:33716-70956 GCA_013399055.1 Ramphastos sulfuratus | reverse complement strand
TTTTTTTTTTTTTTTAAGAGTTGCTAATACTGAGGTGACTGAAGTGACACATAGTTAACCCCTCGCTTTCACAACCTAGGCTGCTCTTTACCACATCCATCTTTCTCTCATTCACAAGTAAGTTTAGGATTTTTTGTGGCTATTGGTCTTTCAATTACTTTTTTGTTTGTTTGTTTTAAATAAAGACATGAGGATGGAGACCTAAATCCACATTAGGGTAAAACAGCAACTAAACCGTGTCAGGTATATACGAACCATCGTATTTATAGAAAAGAAGAATGAAGACTGAGCTTCTCAGTTCTACCTCAGCAAAACCTATTATTCCACATGAAAATGAACAATTAATGTCTTTCATCTAACCAGACATATTCAATGAAAATGGCAGAAGTGTAGGCTCTGTGAGCTACTCAGGAGTCCGTAACAGTAGATACATTGTCAGATATGTGGTCAAGGAAGGAAGACCAGACCATTGTGTGTGGGAGTATTTGGGCAGCCTTCCATCTGAATTCTGCACACCTATGCCCTCTGGACAGCCTTGGGTTGTGCTGTGATCTTTCTCTGTACAATCCATGAAGGGAAGGATATTTAAGATTTCCCACCTGAGATTTTTTTTTTTTTTCCGGTAACAGAACTCTTCTGAATAATGTTTGTTTGCTTTGCTTTTTTCTTTTTTCTTTTTTTTTAAATAAAAATTTAAAAAGTGGTGTAAGATAAAAAAGCAGTGACAGTAGCTGTTTGCAGACATTCAGTTCACTCTTGGAGTCAGGCTGCTGTGCAGTGTTCAGCCCTCCCCTCTTAGATTGGTTAAACATCCTCAGGGCAGCTTTTCTATGGCAAACACTTCCATTAAATTGTTGCATTTTGATGAACCATCATTTTTGCAGTGGAAAAAAATCTGATTTGTTGTCAAATTCCCCACTTTGCTTAACTTCAGTTAGCTGGGCTAGTTTTGCACTGAACTATATTAAGAAACAGCCTGAAATGCTCTTTTGGAGGACTCTGAAGGTTTGGCATTCACAGATCCTGTATTAATTACGAATACCATAGAACATTGTATTTCTGTTTCTCACAGCGAGTAATTTATCAACTGCAGAGACATCATTGAATAGACTTTTACCTGTGAGGATCAGGGTCTGCCTGAAGTGCCAAGGTTGCTAATAATTTAGATCTGTTTTAACATAAATTTGCTAGTTTTGTGGGCTTTGGTTATTAGTTATAAAGCATGAAATCCAACTTTAAAAACAAATGGGAGAGATATATCTGCAGTAAACACCTCCACTGTGTGCTTCATCAAGCACACTGCTGTCAGAAAATCTGCTCAATTTTGAGGACTCTTTGAGGACTATTCCATATTGCTAACATGAGAAGGGCCCATACGATGTGGCTTTTCTAGGAAAAGCACTGAGATACAAAACTCATATTTAAGAAACAGGTGCATCTAAAATTAGGCTCCCAAGTCCATTATTAAAGACTTTAAAAATATTTAGGACTTTAGAAATATTTGTGATGACAGTGTAAGACTGCTCAGCAACTTCCATAGGCGGTAGTGCATAATAAGTCAAGAGGAATTTCAGCACTGATGTGTGCTGGAGAATTTTCCTGTTAAGGTGATGCCAATTACTAGACTGACTTCTAACTGTTAAAATATGTTTTATTTAGATTCATATATAAAAATATATTCTGATGTGATTTTATGGGGCGAGCAATGTTTCTTTTTCTACAGGGACATTGTGAGTTGAAAACAGGAATAAAGGCAGGTTACAAACACTGTCACAAGCCCATGCTCTGACAAATTAGGAGAGAGTCTGCAGCAGATGCACCCATTTACAAATGGAGAATGTCTGTGTGTCTACTTGTAATATACTTGTTACAAGAACCAGTCTCCAGGTGCTTAGGGCCTGATCTGTCTCAAGGATTTTTTGGAATTGCAGACAGACTTTCCTACGCTTTTGCTCCCTCTAGGATTACAGTTTAGGCCAGTGGAAAGGGTTGTCTGGAGACCGAATTGAATCAGCACACAAGACTATGAAACACACAGGGGCAAAAGAGCTCATCTCCCAGCAGCAAGGACCAGGAGATCAGCATCTCTTGCACAGATGCTTGAAGCTACTTAAAGCATCTCCTATTCCAGTTGTACTAAGTGAAAGCAGTACTGTGCTGAGATGCTGATCCACGACCATCACGGGAGGTTACTGCTTCAGGAGCTCTGGCTGTGAGAACAATGCTGTAAGCACTTTGGCGAAAGGCAGCTGGGTTAATGCCAACTGCCCAACATATCCAAGCTAACCCAGGCCCGCAGAACAGAAATGATGGTGAGCTCCAAGAACAGGCCTGCAACACCCTTGGCTGACACAGCTCTTTGCACAGTAAATAGACTTTTAACCTGATTATTTTCTTCACAGTCTGAAGTGAGGCATGAATCTAAACATCTCTTCACACTAGCAGCCCAAGGCTACATCAACCTAGAAAAGCATTTATACAAGCACAAATCAAGACAGAAGGGCAGGTAGAGCCTCCCACAGAGCAGGAGGAATGATGCACCCAACAGAGCTCAAGCCAGCTGGAATTCAAATGTGCCTAAAAGCCTTCCTGAACTGAAACCTTACAGCTGCTGTCTTAAAATGATCTCAAAACAGGATTTCACATCCCGTGCTTTACTCAATTTTTTCTACATCAAAACAACTTGAGCTTGAGACTAGTCCAGGCTGGAAACATAGATATTTGAGGTTAATGTAATGGACTCCTCTCAGAACTTTTTTCCTTTTTTTTTTTTTTTTCTTTTTAATTGGTATGAGCACTACCCCACATGTGTCTGCTGTGGGGGTTTGTGTCAATTAAAGGTGTGATAAATGATTACAGCAAAAGGTTCTGACTAGAATAACCACAGAGAAGCCCAAAGGATTTTGATCCAGTAACAAGTTCATTCAGAAATTCTCAAGACAGTGTGACAGCTGGAGGGAGGAAAGACTTGTGGCAATATTATTTTAAGAATTACATGATGAAAAAAATAATAATAAACATTAACAATGTTTTTTGTTAGTTTGTGGCTTTGGGCTGGGTTTTGTTGTTTTGTTGTTGTTTTTGTTTTTGTTTTTTTTTCTTTCCCATGACATAAAAAATAGCACTCTGGTCATAAGCCAAAACTTGACAAAGGTCCAAGTTTGAAAAGGGTTTCTTTGAGCCTGTCTTCCTGGTATAATTACTGTAGGTTCAGAGGAACCAGATCTGGAGTGTTGTAAAACTCAACACAATGAACTTGACAGACAGCCAGATTTCTGTTTTCAGCCAGTTTAGGGTTACTATAATCTCATTATTATGCTTGAAAGACGACAAGTAATAGAATCTCAGGTAGCCGTTCTGTCTTTACTCAGCCGCATCTTCTCTTTTATGCCGATTTCCCTTGATTACCTGAACTAGTGAGGCTCAGTTTTCAACCACTTATCTTGCAGAAATAACCATCTGATCAGCCTTACAAGGTTCTCACTGCATTCAACGGTTTTAATGGGTCAAGCGTTAAATTAACCCTTTAACCATATCCCAAGAGAATACAAAACTTATTAAAAACAATTTACTATTCAGTCATTGCTAAGTTTGCAGAAGAGAAGGAGTTCTTTAGCTAGCTTTGCCTGTTGTTCCCTCCGCTCATGTCCTGTTTTACCACATCTTTGCCATTACTAACACACAAAGCTTCTGCCTAAGGAAACCTTCTTCTGATTTCTTCTACAAAACTATAAAATGAAGCCACATAAAAAGTGGTGTGTAGTTTATGTTGTATTTTAAGTCACCTGTATGCAAAAGTCAAATGAATTTTTCTGTGTGTGGAAAGATGCATCTGCAAAAATGTGACTCATATCAGCCAGTGTTGTATTTATTACATGCAGAACTGTAAGACTCTTGAAATTCTTACAGACCAATCTATGCAATGGAAAGGGTTTGCAGCTGTCTCTGGCATGGGAAAGTATTTGTACCAGCCTCAGCTATAGCAGGGAAGCAACCAATCAAGAGCTCTGTGTTGGTGTGCAGAGCAGTCAGCAGCTCTGCTTCCACTTCTAGGTACCCCAGAAAATTCCAGTTTTCTTCGGGAGGAAGCCGGAGGCAGGAGCTCAAGCAATGTTCTTTGGTTTCATCCTTCCCCAGGACAGTGCACAGTCAGTAGAAATGTGCCTTCTGCCCTATCTCATCCCTAAGCTGGGAGGTGTGAGAGGATGTGGCTCTGAAGAAGCAGCCTTGGCAAAGCTGCTCCTAGGAGTAGATCCACACCATCAGGAGAGACTTGAATAAGCGACATATGGCACCAGTGGCTGTACCAGATCTTTGTTGCTCTTGTGAAATCAAGGCACTCTTGCACACAAGAGTTGCTTCAGCAGAGCAGTGTATCCATTCTGTAAAGGGACACATTCTCACTTTCAGCAATACTCCAACAGCAAAAAGACACCAGAGTGGAAATATTTCATGTGAACCAAGGCCAGAAAGACTCTCAATTTACAAGCTGTTATGAATGAACAGTGTGATCCCTTCCAGCACTGCTTCTTACAACAGCATAGTAGAGATGTCCAGGGTGTAGATCTAGCCTTGCTATCTTCAACCAATTCTTGCTCACACAAAATTCTCACTGCTATTCACAGGGGTATTGCCAGGAAATTATTTTAATGAAAGATGGGGTTTTTTTGTTTGTTTTACAGAGAAACCTCATACAACACTTTCATCACCTTTAGTTTGTACAATCCCCAATCTGATCTTTGATGACAGCTGGAACTGCTTGCGGGGCTTTATTAGCTCGGGTTAGTAGTCATCAAAGCACTGCTAGGACTATAAAATCTACTCTCTGTGTTTGCCATTACTGTGTATGCATAGTCATTATGTGTCCACAGAAAAATAGTGTGGTGATTTCCATCAACCCATAATATTTTGGTTGCTTACAATGAAGGAATGGAAAGAAAGAATATACAGTGCCTAAAAATTAGATGGCCTAACGATTTTGGATTTATAGGCTTTTAAGAGAAATCTAGAATGGACTCCCAGATTCTTATACAGAAGAGGGAAGAGGCAGTACTGAGGACTGTGAGTACAGTCAGCCTGCTGGACAGGGCACTGCCAATAGTCAAGAGAAATAATAAAAAGAGGAACACATCTTAGGGTTCAGCCCCCTGCAAGATTTCAGCATCCTACTGGAGTCTACAGTGAAGTGCCTTGTTGCCTCCAGACTCCTTCCACAGTGAGAGATGTTTCTTATAATAGGATTATTCTATTCTATTGAATGTCTTTGATACTTCTTTTCAAAATATAACCAGGTGGTGGCCTTTCTGTATCATTCCTTGTGGGCAGGATCCTTCCCCAGGACAACAAATGTTGGGCTTCAGTGCCTCCCTCAGTTTGCCAGTGTATATGCTCTGATCTCCCTCCTAGCAGCTCCCTGATTATCAGTCCACAGAGCAGTGTCCTTCAAGCAGAAGTTATCTTGAGAGATATCTTTGTCCAGTAATTGCTGAGAGAGTGTGTGTGCCTGGAGCTTTACATGTGAGTGGTGTTGGCAAGTTACATCTTTTGTCAGTTTCTATGCAAGCTCTGCTGATGAATATCTGAGAAAAATCAATATTGTACACATTCTGAAGATGGAATTTCAGTGAAGAAAACTAATAATGAAAGCATAAAACTAGATGTTAAAAAAAGGCACAAAGACAAATTTCCACAAATGAAATTACAGAATCACAGAACATTAGAGTTTGGAGATCCAGAGATCATCCAGTCCAATCTCCCTCCCAAAGAAGGATCACCCAGAGTAGTCTGCACAGGAGTGCATCCAGTGGGTTTTGAAAGTCTCCAGAGAAGGAGACTCCACAGCCTCTCTGGGTAGCCCGTTCCAGTGCTCTGTCACCCTCACTGTAAAGAAGTTGCTCCTCACGCTGAGACGAAACCTTCTACATTCCAATCAGTAGCCATTGCTCCTGGTCTTATTGCTGCACACCACTGAAAAGAGATTGACCCCATCCAGTTGATGCCCAACCCTCAGATATTTGTAGACATTGATGAGATCTCCTCTCAGTCTTCTCCAGAATAAACAGCTCCAGGTCTCTCAGTCTCGATCCACAGCGGAGATGCTCAAGTCCCTCAGTCATCCTCATGGTTCTCCACTGGACTCTCTCCAGCAGGTCTCTTGAACTGGGGAGCCCAAAATTTGACACAATATTCCAGGTATGGTCTCACTAGGGCAGAGTAGAGGGGGGAAAGAACCTCCCTAGACCTGCTGGACACACTCTTCTTGGTGCGCCTGTCGTGGAGCGGGTATTTAATTACTGCGAGACAATAATTTAAAAATATTATTATATAGTTTATTAATATTAAATATTCAGAACTCGCACCACCCCGACCACCATTTAATAATAATAATAACAGGCTCTTTGCAACGTTATGGAAACTATATACAGGTTATAACAGGATCTGGAAATAACTGTTAAATATATGCATTAACTGAACTCGATTTAAAACTGGAAGAGAAGGTTTTGTGGCCAGTATGCCGCTAGCGGCCAGTTATGCCGCTTGCTCANCTGCTTTCCAACAGGGCAGCTCCCAGCCTGTACTGGTGCCTGTTGTTATTCTTCCTAAATGGAGGATCCTGGATTTGTCCTTACTGAACTTTATGTGGTTAGGCTTTGTCAAGCTCCCCAGCCTGTCCAGATGTCATTGGATGGCAGCAGAGGCTGTCAGCCACCACTTCCCCCAGTTTTGTATCATCAGCGAATTTGCTGAGGGTGCACTCAATGCAATGAGGGCATCCAGGTAGCTAATAAAGATATTGAACAAAATTGGACCCAGTACCGATCCCTGGGGAGCACCACTGGCTACAGGCCTCCAACTGGACTCTGTGCAATTGATGACAACTCTCCCAACTCTGTTTTGGAGCCAGTTTTTGATCCAGCTCACAGACCAGCAGCCTATGCCTGAGCTTATCTATGAGGATGTTATGGGAGACAGTATGGAAAGCCTTGCTGAAGTCAAGGTGTATGGCATCCACAGATCTTCCTTCGTCTACTCATCTGGTCATGTTGTCATAGAAGGATATCAGAGTAGTCAAACATGATCTCCCCTTGGTAAATCCATACTGGCTACTCCTGATGACCTCCAGAATGAGCTACTCCATCATGAGGCTGACTGGTCTGTAGTTGCCTGGGTCTTCCTTCTTGCCTTTTTTGAATATTGTAGTGACATTTGCTTTCTTCTAGTCATCAGAAGGCAAGATTTGCTTTCTAAATGTAGGTACACTGTGTCACTTCAAGGTATTTCCCTTAGCCTTTGGTTAATCATTTTAGATGCTAGTCTCAGCTGTTGGCAAACTTGTTAGAAAGCTTCTCAGATACCTATACTCTGTAGTGGCAGATAGAGGCAACTAAAGAGATACTCCACATGCCTAAAGTAGCTCTAAACATTTCCGTGTAGACAACTGAATCCCATGTTTTGATTTTTTTACCTTTGATCCCAGAACTTTGATTTTTAAAAAATGTAATATTAATAACTTTTGGGAAAAAAAAAATTCATCAGATTTAATTTGAGAACAAAAAACATAATTTATTGTTTCCTCTTCATCAGTAGTACTGCTGCAGATCTTCCCACCAAAAATGTGCACGTTCCTGTGAGAATAGCAGGCAGCAGGAGTTTGTATGGAGCTCACATCTTTATAAAACAAAGGAGGAAAAGAATAATACGAAATTTAGACTAGTTCTGAAGGCAAATGAAACCCATCTATATATAAGAGGAAAAGCCAGATATTTTCCATTACATTCTTGGATATATGAATCATTAAGAAAGAGAAATGACAGATTCGGGACAAAACACCCAAAAGATATAGGCTTTTATTAAAGCTTGTTTCTACATAGCCACTCTTAATTTAATAGAGTGAGACCACAAAAATCACATCCAACTTCTCATCAAGGAGCTAATGCCTTTCTAAGCTTTCCGGAATATTCTTTTGAACACCTTATCCTCTGTACGTGGCCTGCGCTTATCTCACCCAACCTGAACATCTGCAGCTCTTCATCCAAGGCTCCTGTTGCAGACAGTGCAGAAAAAATAGATAGGTCTAGAGAGCAATTTCTGAGAATAATTTTAAATATGTATTTTGAAGATGCACTGCAAAGATGATTTATGTTTGTGAAAAATGTGGAAAAACGGGAAAATCATAAAATATTTATAGGACCTTGGTTGTTTTGGTCAAACTATGCAACTAGTAATATTAGTTACTATGCAACAAAGTAACAAGGGGTCCTTTTGTTGTCAGAACCTGCTTGCAGCAAAATTTCTAAGGAGATCTAATCCTCTATTGGGAGACCATTGGGTCTGCCCAGCTCTCTCTAAGCCAGAAAATGCCTTAAACTTGTCAAATTCTTCTCTAAATATTACCAGTGTAGTTCTGAGCCACCTTTGGATTAAAGGTTAACATCTCACTTGCTTTAGTTTGATCAGTTTCCCATCATTTAAGGGAAATGGAACACTTAAAGGACAAAAATATCTGTGCAAAACAATATTTAAAAAACTATTAAAAAGTGCTCCTGAAGAAGTGGTGAGTTTTTAGTAGATATGAAGTATCACAGAATCACAGAAGGGCAGCAATTAGAAAGGACCTCCAGAGGTCATCTAGTCTAACACCCCTGCTAATGCAGTTACACCCTGGATGAGGTTGCACAGGAAGGTGTCCAGGCAGGTTTTGAAAGTTTCCAGTGAAAGAGACTCCACAGCCTCTCTGGGTAGCCTGTTCCAGTGTTCCAACACCCTCAATGTAAATAAGTTTTTCCTTCTGTTTAAGTGAAACCTCCTATGTTATAGTTTGTACCTGTTGCCCCTTGTCCTATCATTGGCCACCACTGAAAAGAAGCTAGCCTCATCCTCTTGACTCCTACCCTTTAGATATTTATAAGTATTGATAATATTCCTCTTAATCTTCTTTTCCATGTCTGAACTGCTGCAGGTCTCATAAACTTCTCCTTGTAAAAAACACACTTAAGTGCCCTAATCATTCTCATGGCCCTCCGCTGGACTCTCTCTGGTGGTTCCTTGTCTCTCTTGAACTGGGAATCCCAGAATGGGACACAATGCTCCAGGTGCAGCATCACCAGGGCAAAGTAGAAGGGGAGGAGAACCTCCCTCAACCTGCTGGCCACACTCTTCTTAATGCACTTCACAATACCTTCAGTCTTCTTGGACATGAGGGCACAGTGCTGGGTTATGGTGAACTCACTGTCCACCAAGTCCTTTACAAAGCTACTTTCCAGCAGGTCAGCTCCTAAATTGTAATAAATGTATGGGGTTATTCCTTTTCAGGTGCAAGACTATACACTTGCCCACATTGAAATTCATGAGGTTCAGCTCTGCCCAACTCTTCAGCCTGTCCAGGTCTTGCTGAATCGTAGCATCGTCACCTGGTGTGTCAACCACTCCTCACAGTTTTTTATCATTAGCAAACTTGCCAAAAGTACACTCTGTTCCTTCATCCAGGTCATTGATGAATGTATTGAATAAGACGGGAGGCAGTACTGACCCATAGGGAACACCACTAGCTACAGGCCTCCAACTAGACCCCTGCACAATTGCTCTGTGTTCTGTCATTCAGCCTCTTCTCAATCCACCTCACTGTCCACTCATCTAACTCACATTTTGTAAGTTTATCTATGAGGACATTATGAGAGGCAGTGTCAAAAGCATTGCTAAAGTTGTGGTAGAAAACATCCACTGCTCTCCCCTCGTCTACCTATCTGGTCATACTATCATAGAAGGCTATCAGATTGGTCAAGCATCATTTTCCCTTTGTGAATCCACACTGACTATTCCTGGTCATCTTCTTTTCCTCCATGTGCTTAGAGATGATCTCCAGAATGAGCTATTCCATTATATAGTATAATATACAGTATAATACCTAATGTTCATTTGGAGCAAAATCTGAGTGGTTTTGAAATAAAATCTGTTAGAAAAATAAAATATGTTGCAGTAGAAAATATGTTTGCTGGTTTGAGGCTAATTGGAATATTTTAATAGAGAAAATTAGATTATAGGTTGTGAAAAGAAAACAATAGTGATGTCTACTTCACTCATAGGTTTGCTGAGATGTATAAGACAAGAACACAAAATATAGATAAGGCACTCTCTCGGAGAGTCTCGGGCTTTCTAGCTGTTTTGGTCTGGACTTCTTTGCTAACTTAACTAACCACTTTCGTTCTAACCCCCCTGGCCGATCCTCCAAACTCATCCTGCGTGTAAGCCAAACCCTGGGGTAAGGTAGAGGGGTGGGGAGAAGGTGGAAGGGTGGTTGGGAGCCCCTCCTGGGGTCTCTGATTTCTGGGAGGGGTGTTGTGTTTTCTGTATTACCTTTAACTTGTATATTTCTGTAAATGTTCCTGTATATAGTGTATATATCTGCTTGTATACTGTGCTAAGCTGTAAATAGAGCTTCAGTCCTTAACTTCCAACCGGGTGAGTTTAGTCTGGGTGATTTCACAAAGTGCAGGAGGGTGGGGAACTCCCAAACTGTCACAGATATGCAACTTGTGTATATTTCTGTTTTCTGAAACTAATTTTCTGCTGTACACACAGAGAGCATTATCAAACTGAAAAATCCTTCTGTAAGTTGAGAGTAGGTTTTGTTTTTTTCAAAACAGGTACAAACACTTGTCTGCAAATTATGTTCTAACTCACCTTGAAAAGCAAAAATGGCTTAAAGGGAGTTCTTTAAAAAATTAATCAAACCCTTCTCGCTGCTAAGACAAAGCTTTAAAGGATAAATAACCTGACAAATAATCAAAACATAACCAGACCAATTATTTTTTGTGAGTGAGGCTGATGGCAAATCCCACTTGAATTGTTTGGCTCCTGCAAACATCGAGTCTGTAAAAAATCTGTGTGCAAGCTTTTTGAGTCAGAAGTCAGAGTTTCATCTATTTGTACAGTATTTGTATACTGAATGTCTAGACGTCATATAAACAGGTAAAAGAAAGGAATGAAACCTTGTCCCTACTGAGGTTGTAGCATTTTTTTCCAATGTGCAATTTCTCATGTTGTATTCAAGCTCTCTGAAAGTTTGGTATCCAGACTAAACTACCTGTCTAAGCTCTTTCTATATGGACTTTGCTTGAAGGGCAATTCACACCATCCTCAGATCAGTTCTAAAAGAGATGGGCCCATTTCTCTCTGTTGGCTATACCAGGAGCATAGATATCTGGCTTAAACTAGCCATCTGGATTGCTGAAGCCACCATCTAAAATGGCTGAAGACACTTAAATAGAAGCCTGCTCCTCAAGAGAGTACCAATTGCTATCAAGGTGATGAGTAGAGAACAATTTTAAAAACCTTTTATGGAAGTCAGTCCTTTGCTTGAGTCTAATTTTTATGTATTTGGCTATTTCTTACAAACTGTGACATATCAAAGAAAACTCTCCACAGCCTTTCCTTGTTCTCCCAGCCACAAATACTTAATGACTCTCCTCATGGAGGGATGGCAGTAGAGGAAACAGTTGGAGTTTTGCCTACACTTTAAATTTACACTTTAAATTTGCTCATCCTTAGTAATGTCCTACTGGGCAGAGGACTCAGGAGATGAATTATTTTTGCGGGGAACAGGGATGTCTGCTCCACTCCTGCTTCTCCTACTGACCTCCTGTGTAGTCCTGGGCAAACTAAGTGCTCCACCATCTGTTTCTTCACCCTGCTTATGTCTGTGCAGGGGATGGCTACAGGGCATTTTGCAGTTAGATGCAAGCAAGCTCTCTCCACTCCATGATCCAAAATGGCATGACCAAAGTGGTGTGATGCCTAGGCTGAGATAATGTATCAGAAGCTTTAGAAAGGCTCTTCAGCTCCATCTTTGTATTTTGTTAACCACAGTAACACTGCTTTTCAGCTTGTGACATCATCAGAGCACAAGTCCAGGTCGACATATCCATAGACTCTGAATGCCTTCTTGCTGGAGTCTTATGCCTTTTCTTCTCTGGATATAGAGCAAAGATACAAAGGCATCTGTGAACTCTGTCCTAGGGATTGAATGTCTCAATCCATTGGTCTGGCCAGCCATTCACTTCATTTACCCACAGGATAAAAGCAGATGGCCAGTTAGGATGGTGGCATTTCTAACTAATACTTCACTTCCTGTAAAGAACAGAAGCAGACTTTGTTTAACTCTAGAGACGAAAATGTAAATTCATAATATAAACGGAGAATTGTGCATGTGTATACCTGTGTATGTGTCTATGCAAACCTTGTTTCCTGAATGATGAAACAAGAAACTTGCTTGTTTGTCTCTTTCCTTCCCCTGCTCCTGCTGTCACTCGAAAATGTTGTTTCAGTCAAGAAAAACAACTATCTTGTCTTTGACACTCTTGAATCTGCTTACTTACTACCCAGGACAAAAAGTCACGGAGGTACTGGAGTCTATAGTATTGTTAAGGATACTTCAATATCCAGAGATTCAGAAATGTGCTTAGAAATAAGGGACTGGCATATCTTAAAATCCACAAACCATTTAACAACAACAGCAACCATGCTTATTTGCAGTGAAAGGCCTCACCTGATACATCACTCATGCCATATTAGAGTCTTGCAGTCTTCCAACAAAATTTCAGATGTTCAGAAGAGGGTCAAAAGAATGCTGCTGGAGGAGATTCATGGGCATTACACAAAGAGGACGCTGAAAGGTAGTAAGTGCTAAAACCCAGGTCTCCCAAACTTTCTTTGGGGTAGATGCCCTACATCTCTTTCCAGCACAGCACGATCCATTACCCTGTAAACACCAAGTGGACACCTGCAGGTGTGAGTTCCCAGTAATGAGTTTCTCTTTCACACATGATGGAGATTTTGTGCAGGAAAGCTGCCCCACTTCTCTCAGAGGTGAAAAGCTGATAGTTATTCTTACCAACCTGCTTCGAGCTCATGCTCATGTAAAGGCATGGCTGATAAAAAAGCCAAACAAAGTCTCTCTTGCGTATGGTATGCCATAGTATCAGTGCTAATCTGGCAGGCTTTGAACTGGGAGTTTATAGGCAAAAGGACAGGGATAGCTTCAGTTTGAAACAGAGTGGGGGTTTCGAAGTCCATCTCTTGGTTCTGCAACAAAACCTGTCCATTCCTGGCCCAAACTCTCTGTCTCTCATAAATATTTAACCTTCCCAAACCCATGCTTATTTAATAACTGGGTTTGGACTTTGGGCTTGTATAAGGGAATACAAGCAACAGTTTGATCTAAGACTCCATGCTGACAGGTATGACAAACCACATGTTATTAATATCACTATTATCTGTCTAAATGCCAAGATCTAAGCTGGTTCATTCTTTGCCTTGAAAACATCTGCAGAGGAAGTAGTGAAAGCTTAGAACCCAGGTAAGAATGAAATATACCTTCATGTAATACCCTTTCTGTTGCATTTATCCAGGATAATCCATAAAAATAGGTGGAGTTTTACTTCTCTTCCTTTCAAAGCCTCACCCCTATCTTTCTCCCCTCACAACTGACAAGCTGTATCTATACCTTATTTGTGGGATCTGGGAATACATACTGGGGACACCTTCAGTACAGGCAGAGAGCCTGCCATAAGGTCTCTCCCTTTGGAGAGTGAAAGTTTTGCTACCAGCATGATGGTGAGTACTAGAGGGTACAGAGCCACAGATTTCCTGAGGCTTCGAGCTCTTGCTTTGGCAGTTTGAGGCCATCTCTAGGGAGCCCTGGTCTTGGGCCTCCCACCAAACATCTCACCGTCTTGCCATGATGCAAATATCTGAGGCTGTCCCAGCTTCATATATGCTCAGTATATGTGCTTTGAACAGGGAAGAGGTGTCCCCACCAGCCCCAAGTCACAGATGCACAAACTGAAGACAAAGAAGGAACAGCAGAATTTGAAATTAGTTGATCCTTTCAAATGAACCCAGCAACAGCAGATACAGATAAAATTTTTTTACATCACACATGTGTCTACACTTTGTCACACTGACTTAGATAATCAGGTTAGTCAGGCAACCATCTTCACTTAACTAAGTGCCAGAGATGGAGGATTGCATAAGTGAAGTAAGGCAGAGAAAATAGTTCTATCTGCCTTGAGGTCTGAAGGAGTGGGAAAATACAGACAAGCAAGCTGTAATCCAGCTACCCAACTACAAAAGAGAGTGAAGGCTCAGCATCAAGAACCCAGTGATGCTGCAACTCAACCACCACTAGCAGCTACTAGATTAAAGCAAAGTGCATCAACATAAGAAGCTTGGGCATGGTCCAGCTATTTCTCTGGCATGAGCCCCACATGAAGAAAGAGCCCTTGGGAAAGGCTGGGGATGGTGGTAGGGAAATACTCCTCTTGTTTTCCTCCTGCACCACTTCTAGAGAAGAGATTTTTCCTAGGCCTGACTCCATGTTCCTAGTTAGTGAGCATGGCTACAAGTCCCACTCTGTTTTGGACCAGGCCCTTCTTTCTGTCCAAGGGGTAGCAAAGGCTTTGCAACAGGAAAAAGCCACAGGGAACAGGTAAGTCTTTCAATCAGCTGCCACCTGCCAACCCACTGGGCCCTGCATCTTTGCTCACATCCATCTGATCAGGCGATGTTTTGTCTTCCCATGTCACTGATGGAGTGCTCTGCAAGACTTCACATGGGGATTGTGGTAAGACCTGAGGCTATCAAAAAGTTGAGCTGATAAGTCATTCAGCTAGTTAACTTTGCCACCATAGGCAAGATTTGTCTCCTTTTTTGCAGTTGGTCTTGCAAATTGTAGTTGTTACGAGATGAAAGATATCAGGAAAGTCTGATGAGCTAAATGCCAAACATCACCACCCCCCTCCTCCCTTAAACTTGGAGTGCTGTGGTGACTGAAACAGTTGCCCTTGCTTGGATAGACCAGCACGACATTAAACACTACGCTCTTTCAAGCATTAAACTTAGGAGCTATAACTATATGACAAAATTGCATATGACAAAATTGCATATGTTGCTCTTGTAGGGGTGCTCACATTTTCCTTATTAGCAAAAGTAAGGCTTTGCAAAGTTTATTCCTCACTCCCACCACTTCCTAACAAAATTTTGTGCTGGTAAAAATTTAGATGATCATCCATGCGGGTTTACTTATGCAAAATCTGGTCTTCAGCAATCAAATTTCTTACAAAGAAGTATATTAATATATTACTGAGAACTCCATTAGGGATCTGGGATTTTACAGCCTTCAGAGCAATATTTCCATGCAGTGTAAATTTGTTTGGAAAATAAGTCCATCTTTTGTTTGAAGTCGTTAATTACCCTGCTAGAGGAACCAAATGAAATAAAAGATTTATGGATCTCTCTTTCTCATAGTGAAGGAGAAAGTGATCTGTTTGCAGGAGTTATATTTTCAGGCACTTTTCTGAGACACCCCAACCCCCCTCGGTTGCTGACTGTAAAATAAGAAAACTATTACCCAGCTGGGGTAACAATAGGCTCCCACAGTGCTTTTCTGCTCAGCCCGCAGCTGCCAGTGAAAGTGGAAACTACAGCAGCAGGATAACATTCTTTTCTTACAGCCTGTTTCTATGGGCAAGGAGCCCTCCCACTGCTTCAATGTATTTTCTATGCAAAACTGTAGAAGAAGTGACATTTTAAAAGTTTTGACCTTTGTTTTTTTTTTCCTTTTTTTTTTTTTTTCCTTTTCTGCCCCCCTTCCTGGTTTCCCTCCCCCCACCCTCCATGAACCAAGGCATAAATTTTTTAAAGCTTCTGACAGGGTATCTGTTAGAGATGGCTATAGTCACTACCATAATAATAAAATATCTCAAAATTTGAAAATTCTATCTTGAGTATAGCGTACTGGTGAACTTTGTGTAGAAAAAGATAGCAATGGGAGACACAGAACTCTTCTGGTCATTGTCATAGGTAAATAGATGATTTTGACAGATCTCACACACCTTTGCAAAACTGCATCTTCTACTGTTACATTCTCGTTTACTAATTCAATATTTTAAGGGTTAAAGGATTTTGCAGGTAGAGATTTTTTTTCATTACTCTGTAAGAAAAAAAAAGAAATATTAGCTAATTTTATTAAAATTACCTTTTTTTAAAAAGTGTTTATGAAAGAAAAATGTGTGGACAGAATAATGCTAGTGAACAATAGTAAATTAGCTGTGTATACATGTCTTCAAATTATATGGGTCTAATTTGAAAGGAAATTGGCATAGTTCCCAATTAGATTACAAGTACACCACCAACAAAAAATTATTACTCTACTTATTAAAGCATAAAATAGCAAATTAGATCTCAGGAAATCATAAAGAATGTTAGAGAAGTAAAATGTATTTTCCCAAAACACAAGCAAAATAAATGGGGAGGGGGAAGGGATGCCCATGAGTCATTGAAGTGAATGCAGAACTGATTGCAAAAAACCAAGCCTGACAGGTTAACCTATGTGAGAGTCTTCAGTTTGCTATTGGTTCCCTCTGGTAGATACCACCACAAGCTTATCTCATCCTTATGTTCACCAAAGACACTGACCTTGCTGTGGGTCCATCTATATATCTTTCTCTCTGAGTTTGAACCTACTTACTTTTCATACACAACTCTCTTCTCTCCACACACGTTGAAACATAGAAATTTGACCAATGCAAACAATGACAAATAGGAGAATGGGACAACAGTGCTCTGAAATACCCAGGTTTTAAAAGCTTTTATAAAGTATATAGTAAGATTTATAGGAGAAAGTAGAAAAATCCCATGCTTTAAACTGATGCCTCCACTGTTGGATTGATAAAGAGCTATAAAGACTTCTTGGTAACCCGAGTCCTCCATCGGTACAAGATAAAATCATCTCTCACTCTACAACACACACACTGTAACCAAATCCATCATTAGCAAGCTACATCATTCATCATTAGGTAACAATCTGCTATAAATTACAATGGGTCCATTAAAAGATTGTGAAACCTAACAAAAAAAAAAACCCCAAAAAAAAAACCCGCTCTCCCAGGAGGGTCTGTGTCAAGACAGAAAATTCTTTCAAGCCCCCTCAATCTGTGTCTGAGACATTATAAACTCTCAGGATATCCCTTGGATTTCACATCCTGTATGTGATATTGCCAGGTAAACAGGGTAAAGAAAGCCCTATATTCTGCCCAAACTGTCTGATTTGTTTGTTTGTTTGTTTGTTTGTTTCTGTCTCTATAGGCAAAACATCTCCTGTAGATTTCAGACTCAAAGCTGCTTTTTCCAGCCTGTTAATCAACAGCTTAAAAAACTGTTCAGAAATATCTTCATGGCAAACCTGTCAGCATGGAACCAGGGTCCAGTAATGGTTCTATGGAAGCCACTGGGGTACCTTTACCTTTTTCATGGGCTTACCCAGGGTTGGAGCACATGGTTCTGGAGCAGCTTCCAGCCAGACTTGGCACCCACAGATTATCTTTCTCCATGGCTCCAAGTAATCGTTTCAAAAGTGCATCTCTCGTCATCTGCTGTATTAATAGTTGTTTGCATGTTATTTCCTGGTTTCTTTGTGGTGATATGTGGGTACAGGCAGAAGAATTCTAAAGGATTTTTAGGCTGATAGTACTTCCATTATTCAGGACAATGTGCTATCCAAGGCAGGCAGCTATTTGGGATAAATAGCATATCCCCATTTGTCCAAAATAGCCAAATGTCTGGCATGAGTCATGCCAAACAGGCAGCTGCTCGGCAGGAGTGTAGTACTGGCATACTAAAAAGCGGAAGATATTGGAAAGGACAGAAAAAGCTAAAGGTGCCACCAGGGTGTAGTGACAGTGGGGTCAGTAATACACAGCAATCACACTCGTTAAAACTGTCAGACGATGCCATCATAAATGGCAGCACTTGTCTGCAGTTTGCACACAACGGTTTCCGAGACACCACTCATCTCCTTAGGACATGAAAAAAGGACAATAATTGAATACCTTAGAGGCCACCATGTAGGAGGTGCTGGCAGGTATTACCTCTGGAGCACATGTATTGCAAGTACAACATCACTGCCAGAGAAACACATTGATCATGGGCAGGAAAGACCTGAGAAACAGTTCCTCTGGTAAGAGTGCTGCTGTGTGATTTGCACAGCACAGGGTATTTCCTCAGCTGTCCGAAATGGTTTCCTGAGAAGTAATGGTATTCACAGAGTAGGACAAATGTCACAGTGAGGTACATGAACGAATTTACAGGTGAGTAAAGGTACCTGTGTCCTTAGCTGACTACTGGATAAAGCTATGTACACACAGAAGTGAGCACCATACATATGATGCATGCACGCACTTGCCTGTCTTTTCCAGGCTCTGAAGTCCTTTCCTTCCGCAGCACTACATGAGTACTAACGATTTAAGCTGCAGATATTCCTTGAAGTAGGTAATGAACTTCATTTCACAGAAAAACAAGCCAAAGCTGTAAAATTTGTGCTGTACCCAAAACCACAAAGAAAGAATGGGGCAAAGCCTTGAATGAAACCAGCTCCTGAGAAAGTCTCCTATGACAAGAATATCTTTTGTCACAGTCACTGCAATGCAAGCTCAGCAGGTGCCATTTCAAATTCAGTATCTTGGCCATCTACTTTTCTTTTAAAATAAAACAGTTGCTGGCATGTAGTAAACTGCTTGCCAGACTTTGGAATTCTTTAGCTTACATTATCTTTAGCACATTTAATTGCCAAAAAACTAAAAAAAAAAAAAAAAAAAAGCAACTGGGTAAATGCATAGTTAGTCATGCTTGTAAAAATGTCAATGCTGTCAAAAATATTTGTGTGAAAATCATAAACAAAATCTGCTCCCATGAGAAGATATTTGGTTCTTAATTACGGGACAAAATGACTCCTTTTTCATGAAGACTTTAAAAAAAAGGAAGCTATCACTGTGATGGAAATATTGGCACAATCTTGACTCAGCTGCTTCCCTGGGGTAATAAAGTTGCTTCGAGAAAGAAGAGGATTATAATCTTCACAGAGTACCTTAAAAACAAAGCTAGTATGCCAGGCTAGCTTAGCAGGTTCCTAATAGGATGTGCAATCCTGCACCTCTAAGTGTGTTTGGAAGGGTTTGGCACCTTAAAGGCATGAGAAGGTTGATTACTAGTCCTTTAATTGGATTTCTTGAACTGCAACTCTTAGATTTACACACTTGCTTACAGAGGCTGGATAAGCATATTTTATAACCTAAAAAAAATAAACAAAAGCAGTAGGTCAGCAGACCAAATCATGCAGGTCAGTGGAGAGGAATACCTATAGCTATCTTGAGATTTGTGTTCACTGACCTGTGGGAACAGTTGGTGGTCTCACTCTGCTTCTGAAGGACAGATGTCCTCACCCACACACTGCCACAGGTGGCAATGCTATGGTCAGAAGACCCCATGGACTCATCTCAGGAATGAACCCCCACAGAGCAGGGGTTCACTGAGGCCAGGTACACTGGCAGGGCCTTTGGAGAAATTACCTTCTCCTCACCATCTTTTCTTTGCAATTTTATAAAAGCAGGCTCACACTCTTAAAAATTCTGGTTAATTAAAAACTTTCACTGATAGTAAAGTCACAGGGAGTGGAAATGAGCATTCGGTGTCATGACTGTTTGGGTACATAATTTCCAAGCCATGAAGTAAGTGTAGACATTGTTGTCCTCTCAGAAGAGAGTCATAAATGTTTGTGCATGGTCGTAAAGTTTAAGACTTACCAAACCGGTGTTGAAACAGCCAGAGAGACAAGATTTTTAAGAAATTTTGTTATGATGAGGGTGGTGAAACACTGGAAGAGTTTGCTCAGAGAGGTGGTAGAATTCTGAGCAACCTGATCAAATTGAAGATTCCCTTGTTCATGGTATGGGGATTGGACTAAATGATCTTTAAGGGTGACTTCCAACCCAAACTATTCTCTGACTTCTTTTGCCCTGAACGGCAAACACTGCTTGTTAAAATGAGCGTCCAACTCTACTGATATTGTCCTGTACAGCAGTGATCAGGTTTCTCAAGAGTCTGGAGTGATGACATTGAAAGGTCTGTCACAAATGTGGCATAAAACATGTTATTATCAAGAAGTAAATAAAAAAAAAAAAAAAGGCTGCAGCAACTGAAGCAACATTTCCTGCTGAGCTCTGCAGTTCCAAAGCCTCTTACAGAAACAGTTCCCTGTCCCTTAATATCCCTCAAGCTGCAATATCCCTGATGTGTTATATTGCAAACCTAAAAGATTTCTTGAAATAGAACAAAGATTCATAACATTCATCTTTTATTACTCCATTTCTTGTCTCTGTCTTGTTATCTTCCCTCCTCATAGAATTTCAGATTACTGCTTGAAAAGGTAAGGGAAAACAATCTTATATTAATACTCACTAGATTTATTCACGGGAGGTTTACGTTATCCTATTTTATAATTGAAAACATCTGCATGGAATCGAGATATAATCAAAACTCAAGAGAAAAGTAACATTTTTTCATATCATGAAAGGGATAAAGCCCAAAGCAGAAAAATGTGATGTTAAATGAACAAAGGCCATGCTATGCTAGATCATTTCAATCAATGTCTACCTTCGTTCCTCCGATCAACTTTACTGAGGGAATCCTGATACTTCTTTCTTGCTATCACTGTGAAAACACGTTTTTGCTGGAGGAAAAAAAGGTGAAGTTCTCTTATGCACCACCTTCAAACAAAAACAATTAGAGGATTTTATGTATTATTTTGTCTTTCCTGAAAAACAAAAAGAGGTAGAACAAGAGCTGAATAAATTTGTGCCACCCATTTCTTCTTTGTATTACTGACCTGATACAGCTGAAGGCTGTGTGGCCATCCAGCGAGACCTGGACAGATGGGAGAGCTGGGCACAGGGGAAGCAAATGAGGTTCAGCAAGGACAAGTGCAGAGTCCTGCACCTGGGGAGGAATAATAAACTGCACCAGTACAGGTTGGCAGGTGATCTGCTGGAGAGCAGCCCTGTGGAGAGGGACCTCGGAGTCCTGATGGATAACAAGTTGCCCATGGGACAGCAATGTGCCCTTGTGGCCAAGAGGGCCAATGGGATCCTGGGGTGCATTAAGAAGAATGTGTCCAGTAGATCAAGGAAGGTTCTCCTCTGCTTCTATTCTGTCTTGGTGAGACCTCATCTTGAGTACTGCCTTCAGTTTTGGGATCCCCAGTTTAAGAGGGACAGGGATCTGCTGAACAGAGTCCAACGTAGGGCTACAAGGATGATTAGGGAACTGGAGCACTGCCTTATGAGGAGAAGCTGAGGGATCTGAGGCTTTTTAGTCTGGAGAAGACTGAGAGGGAATTTGACAAATGTTTATAAATATCTGAGGGCTGGGTGTCAGGAGTGGGGGGACAGGCTCTGCTCACTTGCTCCCTATGATAAAATAAGGAGCAATGGATGTAAGTTGCAGCACAGGAGGTTCCACCTCAACACAAGGGGGAACTTCCTTACTGTAAGGGTCACAGAGCACTGGAACAGGCTCCCCAGAGAGTTTGTGGAGTCTCCTTCTCTGGAGACTTTCAAGGCCCATCTGGATGCATTCCTCTGTGACCTGAGCTAGATTGTATGGTCCTGCTCTGGCAGGGGGGTTGGACTCTATGATCCCTTTGGGTCCCTTCCAAACCCTAACATCCTGTGATCCTGTATTGTGAAAAAAAACAACATTGTTTTAACAATAAATAAGATCAAATTTGCTACAGTGTTCAGTAAGTGTAAGGGCTGGAGGAAGGGCAGATGGGGAACAAATGGATTAAAGAAAAGATAGTTTTGTAAGCAGAAGAAAAAAATATTGCCTGAAGGTATCAAAATGTCAAGTAACCTAAGCAGTAGTCTGCAGCTTGCCTTACACAAAGGGCAGTAGGGAGATGAAAGGTGCTTTCTAACTCTGATTATCCTTGGATAGGGAGAGGGATATGTTGAAGTCACTGACTGCTGATCAGACTCCTACCAGCAGCTCTGCCCATTCTCTGTGCCCTAGTGATTCAGCAGGAGGATGCATTGTCTTCATGATGTGTCACTTCTGGATTAAGGCAGCAAGACCGTCACACTCTGAAATGCCATCTGCTTTCTGGCTTGTTCCTAGAACTGTGAGAAAATAACTGTATTGCCAATGGCTTTCTCAAGAGAGCCCCAAAAAGCATAAGAATTTTTTACTTCTCTTGGAAATAGGCTCTTCCAAGGTCATCTATTTCCAAGGTCTCTAGAGCACAATGACAAGGAAAGTAAGCTCATTTACACAACAAGCAGTGAGAAGTTTGACTCAGCCTTGTCGAGAGCATCATGAAAATTCAGGTAGTAAACTGTGGTAAACTGTCGAGGTTTGTTTTCTACAGACAGACTCTCAGCTCATTGTCCTCAGGTTGTTGTGAGACAGAACAGGGAAGTGGACACCCTCAGCTCTCTGAGCTATCATTTGAAATATTTCTGCATAACCTTGCCTCCTTCTGTTAGTTTTCCTGACCTTTTGAAAACCTCAGATCTTCCCATCTTTACTGCCAACATTTTAGGTTCCAAAAGTTGGGTCTTTTCTATTAGCCTTAAGCATGATACAGTATCACAAACATTACAACTAATTCACACTAATGCAAAGGATAAGCAAAGAAGATATGTAAGGTGGAATAATGTGGCTATATTTCCTGATAGGAAGGGTCACAGCCATCCCATTAATCCCTCCAATATTAATGGTGAGCTCAGGAATAAGGAATAAAGCTCTTACCCTCATCTTCTCCCATCCTTACGCTGCTATCCCATTTCCAGTCTGGACATCAGAATAGCTGCCTGGAGACACATTCAGCCTATTTGGTCAGTCTGCATTCTACTAATGCAGTTCTTCCAGTGCAATCATGTGCTGCTGGTAGATGTAGTTGTCTACCTCTTTCCTGATCCTGCCAGATGTTGGGGAAGTCTGTGACACAACAGCATGTGACATCGTATTTAGCTTATTATCACTGCCTAAAGCAGATATGGAGATGCCTGTATATAAGGTTAGGGTTAAATGAACTCTAAGCAGAGGAATTCAAATCTGAAATTAAAATGCTACTGTTTTGTGACAGTATCCTGTTTAACCTATTTAGTAATTCCTGAATCTCTTGTTTGCAGCAGCTCTGCTCTGTTCACCTACTACTTATAGTTTATGTAAAGCACCATAGCACTAGACACCTACAAAATATAGACATATGCATCAAGTTTTTTGCCTTTGATTTTTCTTAATTGTAAGTCATGTCACCTGTGGTAGCTGTCTAACTCAGGATGAGACACTGCTGGGAAGTGCTTACATCTGTACAATGACTCTAACAGGGTAAAAGAAGGTGTGGACTAATTCTGATGTCCGAGCTGCAGATGTCTTAACTTCAGTCATTCATACCTAAAATTGAATCAGTCCCACCACAAGCATCTCCATGCAATTTAAGAGAATCCATTAAAAGCTTATCTTCACATATGGACAAACACCAAAGGTAAGATGGCGAGTAAAAGACACACAAATTTTCAACAAAAAGGTTTAATCTCAATTCTGCAACAAATTAGGATGAAAATCAGCCTTGTAACAAAATGCAGAGATTGCTTATTTGGCATAGCTTTCCCACAGTAAATAACAGATACAAAATTAGCTAGTGAGAGAGGAAGGGAAAAAGCATCATAGATCATTTACTTTCACTTGCAAAGCTTTTAAAGCATTCAGAACAATATAAATCCTGAGAGAGACAGAGAGTGTCCTCTACAGATGGACACTGGGCATCTGCAACAAAACACAGTCATGACCTTACATATAAGTTTCTGTGAAGGGCCATTAGATGGGAGACAGCTCATTGTGTGCACATGTGTTTGGATGAGAAAAATGAGTCACTCCCAACTCTGGATCAAGCAGGTGATGTAAAGGATTGGCAGGGAGAATGAGGCAGACAAAAGCTCTGCTATCTGAAAAGCACTGAGTCACATCCTAGGAAAAAAAAGCATTAAAAAACCAGAAAGCAAAACTGCATGCAGTGATATCAGTTGAGAGCTGGGAGCAAGGATGAACACATCTATAAGAGGATGCACACCTGCCTAAACCAAAGAGCCTAGGCTGTTTTACAGTGGCTTTAGTAAGGTCTTAGGGTTGAAATTTTGTGTATGCCAGCAGCAGTTTCCTTGGGAGTAGTCTTTTTGGTAATTTCACATCAGCACAGTGTACAGCTTCGCTGGAATGACAAGTACTTTGCTGCAGAAATCCAGTGACAGGGTTGTTAAGAAGTGATCTGCTGAAAAGGAGGATCAGGTTCACCATCTTTCCAAAGTTTTACTTCCCTTCTTAGCAATATTTCTGACTTGGTTTCAGTGAAAAGATAGCCAGGAAATATGCCATTGCACATGTAATATGAGATGTTATGAACTTTCTAGGACCACAAAACCAGTTAATAGAATTATTCTTCTGCTACGTTTTACCTAGCTTTTAAAGCAGCATGGAGATAAGCAGGTTTTGAGCTCTGTGTTGTGGGTCAGCCTTAGTGGAGATCTGAGATGCCTTTGTGTTGAGATGCCAAGGTATCCTGTTCTCCTCTCCCTGGTACTTTTATTATTCTTACATCCCAGACTCCCTCTATTTACTGTGGATAGCAGAGATTAAGACTGTTCAGTTCACTAACTTGAAGTTCAACTCCTGATGTGACACCTTTTTTGCTGCTTTTACTAACCATTGGCCATTTGCAATGAAGGAAGAAAAAGCTGGAGACATCTAAGCTGGAGTAGGAGGATTGCCACCAGCTCTGACATCACCTTCTTGGATGTGGCAAGGGAGTTAGCTACAGTTAACCCTTTAGGGAATCAGCTTCTGATATGAACAACAGATTCAGAAACCTGATTTCTGAGCTCGGGACCCTTCACAAGAGGCAGCTTTAAGGTAAAGCCAGGATAACGCTGCAGAGCAGCTCCCCTATTACTTTACAAGCTTCTTTTCCCATACACATATAACAACTGATATGGCAGATGCTCTGAGAGGTAGAAGTCACTAGTGAGATAAATACAAACTGAGATAAAGATTAATCCAAGAAGAGATGTTCAAGTAACATAAACTGACTTAGTTATATTTATTTTTTTTCAGCACCCAAGTCCTGTTTCCTCAAATCGTTACTCAGTATTCATTAATGCTTCACAAGGTCCTCAGAAGACCTTGTTGCTTTGCATTTGCCCTGTCTCTGATTCTGTGAGAGTAATTTTCCTGTATTCTGAGAAACAGATATGAGTAAGAGATAGATTTGAAGATTGCTTCTTTTGACACTTATATGAAAAGAGGTATTTGTCACACAATCACTGATTTTGGGAAGAAACACGGGTCAGTTTTGGGATGCTGCATATTTTTACTAGGCCCTCACAGCTGGGCTTTGAAACACTCTGGAGAGACCAGGCTAAAGCCCAAGACCAGAGTGACACATAAGACAATTAACACATTAGACCTCCCCATCCCCCAGTGAACTTTTGTCGGCCTCTGCCGTTCATGAAAGAGAGGGGGAAAAACACCCTTTTTGTAGTGGCTGCTTATTATATAAAGCAAATCAAGAGTGAAGGGAGGGAGCAAAGAAATGGCACAGAGCCTGATAAGTGCACCCTTAAATCTATAATTAAAACCAAAGGCAAGTTCCCAATATAGCCAATTCAGTTATATAAGATGTTACAAAAGCTTCACACTGTTTGCTGGGTTTTGCTTTATTACTGTTCCCTCTCCTAGGAGTTCACTTCAGGTCAGTAGCGGATGAGGTATTGCAGTCAGAGTTTATGGCAGGGTAGAAATCTAACAGTGCCCTGTTTGTGAAAATATGCAAGTGTGCACCCAGAAGGAAAAAATAATCACTGGCTCTACTTGAAAGAGAAAAAGTTAATGGTCACTTTGCATCTCAGTTAGGTCACCTCCAGCTCTGGAAACAGATTGCTAGTTACTAAGAAATTACTTTAAATAGTGTTCTGTGAATCCGTAAAAGGCTGCTTGCCCCACCGGTCAGAGAAATATGATAAAACTACATTTAAGAGAAGAAATGTCTGGATATGGCCTCACTAGCTGGCCAGACTAAGCCATGAGGATACAGAAGTGTTCTCAGAAAGCCCAAGACAAGTCTATGCCACATTTCTTTACGTGTAATAAAAACAGCCTGCAGTAAAACATTAGTTCAGTTGGCATTTTTGTAAGCGTAGGCAGCTCGCTGTTCTGTGCACTGTACTGGGAGTAGCTATCTCCATGTGGGAGTTGAATATGTACCAGAACCAATAGTATGCAGGCTAGGCTTCAGAAATATAAACAAAAAGCAGTTATCGTTAGTGACAAAACCCTTGACTACAGCATCCTCCTTTTGCATTCTTTATAGCAGGAGTAGGCAGTAGCATTCCTAGAAGCAATGGTTTCCTAGGGCCATGCTGAAAATAAGCTCTTCTTCCCCCAAATAACCCAAACCACCAGGAACACTGTGTTTAAACACAGTAGTACCACTCAGCATTGGTTAGCACTATGTAGGCATCCATGTATTTCTGAGGTACCAGATTCCAAAGATAAGAAGAATGTGGGTACTGGGGGAAGAAGACACAGTAGTCTACGTCAGTTTCTGGATAAGTGACAAAGTGCAGACAAGCAACAGGACAACCTCCAGCTTCATCAGTTAGTGCAATTTGCCAAAGTCCCACATTCCAGCATCTTAAATGTTCTCATGAAGAACTTGCTTGGAGGAAGGCAATGATTTTTGAGCATAGCGCTGACATTCGTAGATGGAAATAACTTCATGTTCTAAATCCCAATTATATTTAGATTAATTTGTCCCCAAAAAGGTAGAGGTAGGAAAGAATAGAACACTTTCAAAAAAGTTCCTAAAATACTACTCTTTTTTTTTCCCCCAAGTGACAATCAGAAATGTTACCTTTCTTTGACAGCATGATAGGTAGCAGAAAAATGGGAAGAATTATGTGCATGAATGTTTGTGGAATGTATGACCATTTTTATTTTACAAGATAAGGCCTCAATGAAATGCACCTTTTAAAAATTAGGAGGGCACATCAAATTAAAGGGTATGTTAATTGCCTGAATTCTGTTGCCTCTTTTGAGTCATGACAGTTCCCATCTTACAAATATCATATACAAAAACACAGAGGAAATCACCATGGGCAAACCCATGTTGCTGATACAGTGTACTTAAAACATTTTGCCTGAATAGATTCAGTTCCAGTTCCTCTCACATGTTTCCATCAGAGGATTTTTGTGATGAACATCTGTCAATATCAGGCACTAAAATGGTTATTCAAGGAGCATTATTTAAACTGGACTGGTCTGAGGGCATCTGCACAAAACATAAGTATGATATTTTCACAAAGCTCTGCAACGCCAGGTCAAATCTTCAGGACATAAAATAGAAATGGGCTTGTTAAGTTTCACTGGGATATAATATCAGCCCAAATTGCATCTGCTGACACCAACCGAATGGACAACTACCAAAAAGTAGCTATTTGTAAGAAGTTTGAAATCTCTATATTAAAAGGACTGACATTAAAAATTAAGGCTTACATTGTCAGTATTTTCTTCATGAGAGTGTGTCATGAGTGGTTGTTTTCTGAGTGAATACAAGGATCCAAGCTTTGTGATGCAGTCACAGGGTGGTCAAGGTTGGAAGGAACCTCTGGAGATCATCTTGTCCATCTCTTTATGTGTCCTTGAAGCAGGGACACATAAAGGTGCCTCATGTGCAGACAGTTTTTGACTATCTTATTATATAAAAATATTTTTAATATCTAATTGTCTATAAATCTGTATAGTCTGTATATTCAATATGACAAATGGCAGCAGTAAGAAGGCATTATCCATTTACCAAGTCATGTTCTCAGACAAAGCATGATTTTTGCCTGGGGAAATATGAGAAAGATGGATACAACACAGGCCCTTAAGCATTTCTTTCTGTCTTTGGAAAGGCAAAACATACAGTTTGATGAGAACTATAAACAGTCTGAGCCTATCTGAGAAACACCACCAGCAGTTCCACGTACACAAACTCTTTCCTTGTGGTTATCAAGAATGTTTAAACCATTTCCATGAGTATCTTGCCATCTTTCACATGTTCTTGTAGACAGAAGCTCAAGAAAGAAGTGCATCTGTCAACTTTTTCACAGGCATGAACCGGTCAACAAGTTCTGTGCAAATGTCATTGAAAAGAACTGACATTTATGCCAGTCTTATGTTGCTTTCTCATGTGACATCCACTCTAATGGAGACTAGTGGGGAAAAAAAAAAATCACTCAGTGGCTCAAAATGTCTATTGGCTTTGTGGTACTTTTTTTTTTTTTTTTTTTTTTAACCTAATCAAGTCAAGGTAATCAGGCTTGAGCTCTAAAAGCTAATCAGTTCGGGATGGGATTGACTTGAACACAGGATTCCATTTCCTTGAACACATTTGATAATCATTCCAGTCTATCGGCATGGCAAAATAACCTCATTGTGTCAATGCTAGCACTAATCGACTCACTTTCCAGGGTCAAGATAATCTGACAATTATTTTATTCTTGATACTTGTTTCAAAACTAATTTGCACTTTCTCATAGATTTCCAGTTTCAGGTGCCATGCTTCCTTCACTCATAATATGCTGAAAATGAGTTTCAGTTTATAGTGTTATGTTAACATCTAATTCCCTTTTAATTTCCTTTTTTTTAATGCTTTACATCCAAAACCAGCACAAATGACTGCAAGGGAACTGTTCACAGAAGATACATAACATATATGTGACAAATCTTAGATACTGCATCATAGGATGAAAGTTATAAAACAACCTCTTGGCTGCTACAGTAACAGGCTCTTTCTCATTAGAGTAATCTGTTAACATGCCTTTTGTTGTTGCTGTTCATCCTCTGTTTTGATTTCTCCAAGACTTCCACTGTTCCCTTTATTTTCTGTTTGAGGTTGTCACTGTAGGTAAACCCACCGATTAAGAAAATACCAAGTGGAGTTCCACTTTCCATTCATGCCATTTTTCTTCCTCAAATATTTTCAAGACACCTTTCAGTTATTATTAAACAGTCTCCTCCCAAAATGTACATGTTCAAAGTTATGCTTAATAACAGTGAAAGTAGAGATCACTACAGCAAAAGAAAAAGTTCAAAGCCTTTCTCTGCTTCTTTGCTGTTCTTTTTCAGATGTGTACTTTGCAGAAAAACTATCCTTGATTTTAAAGACTTGGACAGAGAACCTGCCTCACAGTTCTGAGTATGTATTGCTCTGAAGAGTTCAAATTCTTCTCAGGTGACTTTTTTCAAAAGCATGCTATGATGATGTGCCTGAATGCAAATAAATTTGTCACCAAGGTAAGGAGCAAGTAAGTTACTTTTCTTAAGTAAGCTGATTGAAAATGTTCCTATGACAGACTCCTTTTTGCTACTCTTTCAGAACTGATATTTTATTTTTCTGAACACTTGTGAAGATAGATATGAACAAATACTTCAGCAATGCTCATGCACATATGCTTTTGGACACAGGCTCAAGAGAAGAGCTCCTCACATTCTGCTCCTTGACTGTGTCAGAAAGAAAAAGAAAACTCAGTCTTTGAAGTGAACAAAATGCACAGGCAAAAAAAAAAAAAAAATCTGTGATCCCCTTTTTGCCTTCTTCCCAGGGAAACTGTGGAAGATGCAAGTCAGGGTTGCAGTAAAGATGTTCTCAGTGCTTCAGAATTATTCACTGTTCCTGTTTGTAGAGATAAAACAAAAAATATGATGATGGGTTCTAGTCAGATCTACGCTTAGGCATGGAAACTACTTCTCTCCAGTGACTGTACAAAGAGCTAGGATTGATCAATAACGATTTGAGTCACTGAAGATTTTGAATGAGATAATATTCAGAAAGCCTAAATCAAGCATCATGGGAAGTCAGCTGGAGTGAAAAAAATGGGAAAATTAATGGAGACAGAGCACCATAAATTCAAAGGACAGATATTTTTCTATTCTGTGTCTTCAAATCTGCCTTAAATCTATGTTATGAACCTAGTGCGTTCATTCCTCCTGCTGTGCGTAATGAGCCCCCTTCTGAAACCACCTGCTAAATCACACAACATCCGAATGCAGGATGAAGTTATGGCATCTCTCTGCTGGTTTAGTATTTTCTTCACAGGCAACAAGTGCTCTCACCTACTCATATGCTGTCAAACATGTTGATGTAGGTTTGGGAGTTACCCGCCCCCCCACACTTTGTAAAATGACCCAGGCTAAAACTCAGTCGGCTGGAAATTTAGATGAAGCTCTATTTACAGCTCAGCACAATGTACAAGCAGATATATACACTATATACAGGAATATTTACAGAAATATACAAGGTAAAGGTAATACAGAAACACAACACCCCTCCCAGAAATCAGAGACCCCAGGAGGGGCTCCCAACCACCCTTCCACCTTCTCCCCACCCCTACACCTTACCCCAAGGTTTGCCTTACGCGTAAGGAGAATTTTGAGGATCAGCTGGAGGGGATTAGAAGGAAAGTGGTTAATGAAATTAATCAGCAGAGAGGAGAAGTTCAGAAGCTGCTAGACAGCCCCAGACGCTGTGCCCAACCGACACCGACAAGCCCAAGTGCCTTATCTTTTGTTTTGAGTTCTTTCTTAAACATCACAGCAAGCCTATGAGTGAAGTAGACATCACCATTGTTTCCTTTTCACAACCTATAATATAATTTTCTCTATTAAAATATTCCAGTTAGCCTTAAACCAGCACACATGTCTTCTGCCCCCATCAGAAGTTGTGTGCTGGAAGGAGGATCCTGCCTAGAACCCATCCCTTACATTGTAGGTATTTGATCTTTCCTGCCTCAGTGCACAATAAATAGTTAGTAATTTTTATATTACTCACAGATTGATTTTTAATTCAGATTTCTACTTCTACCTGCTCTCCTGTTGCAGGTAGACAGCCATAGCTAGCATGAAGCCCATCTCGTATGCATGAGATTGATCTTAAAACTACACCTACCTGGCTCAGCTTAGGGACACAGTACAGAAAATCGTAAGACTGGAAAGGAAGCAATATAGTTCTGAGAAAAGCTGTATCTCAGGCTAATGCCTTTAAAAAGTGTTCCCAAAGAGATTTTAAGTAACACAAATTATGCTAGAGAATGGAAAATACTTGTGCTTTAATCTGCAATTCTGTTAACTGCATGGAATCTATTGCCTAAAACCTCTCTAGTAAGCCCTTGGTCCACTTCCATGTGTAACCAGATAATTGTTTTAGGGAAGGCAGAGGCAGAAATGGAGCAAAAGCAAGTTTTGGACCACGGCACAGTTAGAGCTGTGAGCTCTATGTGAAACAAAACATCTTTCTCTGAGGACTGATTGTTTGTGCCCAGGGAGGCTGCTGGGAAATCAAAGGCAATGTTAGGCCTCTGTCAATTCAAATGAACCCCTTTTTCCAGCTGTCATAAAATCAATGTATTCCCTCTATGCTTGCCCTGACAACTATGCCATAATAAACTTCTAGGAGAGGCAGTAACCACGTATTACATGGAGACAGTGATCATGCCTGGCTGAATTGTTTTCTCCAGATACAAATGCTAGTCATAGGCTCCTGAGGATTTTTCTGCTCCCTCCACAGCAACTGAGATGCAGGTGTGCTTCTCAAAAAAATCCTGCCTAGGATATCTGCTGTATGCAGTAGTGTCTGTGTGGAAACAGATGATCCTCGTGCTTGTGTCAGCAGACCTGCATGGCTGGGCAAAATTAGGTTTCAGAACAACAATTCTGAGGTGCCATCTGCAAAGCACAAGAATGCATCATACCATGAGAGTACAAAATATATGCATCTTCATCCAAGATGCTGGCCTATCTCCCCCTGCCATATGCTCCAACTGCTAAGCTAAGTTCCCATGCCTGAGTATGTGCCAAACAGTAAAAACAGCATAACCCCTAGAGTTATATCCAGTAATGCAGGGCTATTGGATCTTCAACTGATCGTGATTCAGCAGCTGAAAATTCAAATGAAGATGTAATATTCATGGCTGACAGTGAAAAGTAAAGAGAATTAAAAAGTAGGAACCAGAAGAAAGTAACCTGAGATGGGTTTCATCTTTCATTTTTCTTTTCTTTTTTCCTCTGTGTTAGACTCCTGTGTCTCACATGGAGTGGGGGGAACTCATAAAGGGATTAAAGAAAAAGCATAAACCAATATCAAGTAAGAGGTAAGTAACTGAAAGATTGTTAAATTTAAATGTAATCTAAGTCACTGTTGATTCCTTATTGAAAAATTCACAGTAAAACTGATAGCAGCTCACAGAAATTCAAGCGATTGAGTGATCATTCCAAACTATTATAAATTCATTAGTGAGATAGGTGTTCCATGAAATTTTTAAGTCAGAATAAGGAATCTAATGGAGAATCACAACCCCACTAACGCACTGCACTACCTCTGGAATCTTTCACTCTGTTCAGAACGACCAGATTTGAACTCCATGTTTTCAAACCAGAAAAGATAGGAGTAACCCAAAAGTTACTGTGGAATTAACGTTGATTCTCTATCACATTTTACCTAAATTCAATAGTGTGGGGTTACACTCTCACTGGAATGAAGTTTTAACAAGCACAAGAAAGAACCTTGGAGCAATAATTAGATAATTACAGAAATGCCATCCCTTTAAGTACCACTGAACTGCTCCCACAGGGGATTCACAGGAAGACCCTAGTAAAACATGAATGGAAATACAGCACCAGTGCTGAGAGATATCAACCTCGGTTCTACATGCACTTACTGACATAAAGAATCTCACACGACTGAAGTCCAGGCTGTGCTGATCTTTTTCCCTTGTGCTCACCCCTGCACATGAGAAGTGAATATTCATCTTTGCTGGAAAAATCCAGCCCTGGTTACTCTCTTTATTGATGCCCTATTTGCAAAGCAAAAAAAAGGTCACCTCACTTGACTAGTGAGGTTGGCAGCAGGATTCAGCAAAGGAAGGAATTTGGGTAGTTATGACCACTGGATTACAGGAATATCAGCCCCACTGAACTATCCTCCATGGCAGACATGAACAGAGATGCAAGGGTATGGGAAAGACAAAATAAAAAGGGAAGAAACTCAGAAATATGACTGCAAGTTGAGCCTTTTTGTGCCTTCCTTTATTATCTACTGCTGTTGTCATAGAGCAGCTGTTGGCCACCGCTAGCAACTTAACAGATTTCTAGTCAGTCCAGTTTATTTGCCCAGTATTTAACACATGATTATTCCATAGGATCCTGAGTAGGAAAACAGCTGGTCCTTTGCCTGTGAGTGATCTCTCTCCATAAAATAAAATACTGTGTACAGAGCAGAACAACTTATGTAATCACTGAGCTTTGATGAAATCTTTAGGAAGAATGTAAAGACCTAACCAGGGATAATCTAAAGCAATATACAGCAATCTACAAATTGTTGCCAGCAGAAGCCAGTTACATTCTAGGGGTTTGCTTTGTAGTTCTTCTGTTTTTAGTATGTATTTGCCATGTCAAACACTGTACAAGTAAAACTTTTTTACTGTAAATCCCAAAATATGTTTCAGTTAGATTCAGCAACCATTGAATTTGCTTTCAAAGTGTCCTAGGAGTATAAAGCCATCTTAGCTTTGCCATCCTCAGCTTAGTGTCTCTCTCATGTCTATGTACAGTCCTGCATAATTGTCCTTGTCACATATTCCTGGTGGTGTCTAGCAAGGCTTAACAGCAGCAAGGTAAAATGCTGCGATGTGTACAACAGTCTCATGGTGACTACTGTAAAAAGGGGGGAAATAAAAGTAAAAAATATGTAATGAAGAGAAAAGCAAGCAAATAGGAATCAAAAAGCATGCATACAATACAAAGGGTGTTATTAGAACCTGGGACATGTTTTATATAGATACACCTCCTATCCTTAATCTTCTTATGTTTAATTAAGGCAGTTATTCACTGGGTTCAAGATACTGTGCAGAAAATTCTGTCTTTTTATCTGAAAGGATGTTAGTTGCACATTGCTGCTTTCGGTGGCTGAGTGACATGGAGTAGACATTTCCCCCTACCTCTTAAGAAAAAATACCTTTTTTGGGCTTGGTTTTTTTTGGTTTTGGGTTGGGTTTTTTGGTTTTTTTTGTTTGTTTGTTTGTTTGTTTTTTAAAATTGGTATGAATTTAGTGATCACGGATGCTGTCATTCCTACCACTCCAGAAATGTGTTTACACAGAAGTACTTCTTCCAACACAAGCCTCCTCACGATCGTCTTCCTGGCACCTCACTTCTGGACTACTGTTCCTGGAGAAAACCACAGCTTTAGTAGCAGCTTCTTCAGTGACAGAAAGTCAGATCTTAGAGGGAGGCCATGATTCAGTGCATCACTCAGCATATGCTTGACTTTTAAACACGTGTGCACTCCTATGCTTATTCAGCAAGCACTTGAGGTCAGGCCTACATTACAGCTTGTGCTTGAATTATGTGGAAGCCTGTTGGACCCAAGCACATGTTTCAGTGCTTTGTGAAACAGGATTCACAGTGATTAGGAACTCAGAAAACATCCTGAGTATAACCAGATTTTAACAGTTATGTTTCACTTGGACTTAAGTTGCTTGGGCATAGGACTGCAGTAAGTGGATTTGAACACAAATATATCCAAGGCACTTCTTTGTTCTGAATTTTCTGAGAACAAACACCCTCCATCTGTGCATTTTCCCCTTGATATATTTTTTTCTAGTAAGTGGTTAAGAGATAATAACCTTTAAATTTTAGGCATGAGGCCATCGCTCCTAGCCTCTGGAGGGATTGCTACATTGTTTTGGCAAGTGGCTGAACATTCCACTTTATTCAGCTATATGGCTTTCACAAGGACCTCCTTTCCAGGTTCCATACTACTACAGGCACAGCATTTAAAGTAATTTAACAGAACTAGGAAGAAAAAAAAATCAACTAAAGGCTGATTTCTCTTCCAGCACATTCAGATGGGCCAAGGATTTAAAGTATTTAGTTTCATTACACTGTGGAACTTCCTAGGAAGAAATCACTGCTAGTGAGCAGCTCAGCCAGATTTGTTCTCCAGTCTGGTACTAAGGATGCCTGAAAAGAGATCACCATTTTGCTTTGCTTTTACTTATTTTTAAAACAACCTAGCTTGCTTATCTCACGAAATGCCTACATGAGAATGCTCATGTTACTGTAGGAACTATTTAGACAGATAAATCAATTTCCTGAGAAGAATACATAAATTAAACTTGTGTAAGAGCAATTGCCAGAATATATATTCACAGGGAAGAGACTGCTTATATTGACTGGTTTGACTTCAAGATGGCATCCTCAGTATGTACACAGGACAGACCCATAGCTGAGAAGACCCAAGCTGAGAGACCCAAAGATGATCAGAGGGTTGGAGTAGCGCTGCTATAAGGACAGGCTGAGAGAGTTGGGGGTCTTCAGCCTGGAGAAGAGAAGGCTTCCAGGAGACCTTATAGTAGCCTTCCAGTATCTGAAGGGGGCCTACAGGAAGGCTGGGGAGGGATTATTTACATGGTCTTGCAATGACAGGACAGGGGGCAATGGGTTTAAACTGGCAGAAGGGAGATTTAGACTGGATGTTAGGAGGAAGTTCTTTCCAGTGAGGGTGGTGAGACACTGGAACAGGTTGCCCAGGGAGGTTGTGGCTGCTCCCTCCCTGGAGGTGTTGAAGGCCAGGCTGGATGAGGCCTTGAGTGACCTGTGCTAGTGGGAGGTGTCCCTGCAGGGGTTTGGAACTAGATGATCCTTGAGATCTCTTCCAACCTTACCATTCTATGATTCTATGATAAGAACTGTTTTTGCAAAGACACTATTGAAAATGCCTACTTGACTAGACAAAAAAATGACAGTATGCAGAGCTAGTATGTTTCTTCCCCTCATCTTTGAGGGGAGACAGAGTCTGCCTAAGAGCGAATCCTGCCCCAGGCACATATCAAAGTTTCTGGAGGTTTTCCTCTGGGTGTCGGTTTTGAACCAGAGATTGTACCA
The DNA here is from genome assembly GCA_013399055.1 of Ramphastos sulfuratus. Classification (NCBI taxonomy): domain Eukaryota; kingdom Metazoa; phylum Chordata; class Aves; order Piciformes; family Ramphastidae; genus Ramphastos; species Ramphastos sulfuratus. Next base: position 35,088 of record WBNM01008906.1, on the reverse strand, counting down.
AAACGCATTCCCTCACAGGTCTCTTTCACAGACAGACAGAGACATATACACAGCCTTTCACAAAATGGTGAAACTGCAGGACTCAATTCTTACGTGCTAGAGGTCAATTTTGTGCTATATATTCAGAGCTATTATATTCTGTAATGAAGTGTCTTTCTTCTCTCTCACACTTACTCTTACTAATATGATTAGAAAGTATTTCCTGTGGAAGGAATATTGATGGCAGTACACTTCACTGCAATTCCCACACTGTCAGAGCATGTACCTGGGGGGAGCAGGCTCCTTTAAAGGTCTTCTAATACTTCAGTTCTTTAGGATTTTCAGCAATCGTAAGAAATAAATGTAGCACAATTATTATTTCAGCCTATGAAGTAAATTAACCATAACACATTTGCAGTTAAGAGGTTAATTTACATTTTGTCACATGAAAAAATATGCCATGGCAATGATATAAAAAAACCCAAATGGAAAAACACCCATATCTTAGACATGCAACAATTTCTCCAATGTAATTCCAAGTGAAATCCTCATAGTTCTTGGCTCTATTTCTGTGTTTCAAGATTGTCTCTCACTTTCTCAAACACACACACACATCCCAGTTTTCCCTGTCATCTCTTCAATAACCACTACATATCCTTTCCCTCCCCCCTCCTTCCCATGCCTTTCTACGGGGTTCTCTTCTCTTTTTTCTTCCTTTCCTCTCTTGTTCTCCTGCCTCCAAGATCTCATAGTTACTACTTCATGCCCAATCGCTCCTATTCAGCCCTGTCCCCTTTTCTCTCTCTCCACTGGTAAGGAAAACCTAACCAGAATGCATATTCTCCAGGCACCCTTTTCATTTAAATGTGAAGAAGAGTTATCTGAGCCTCTCTCCTAGTGAAGAATTGGTCATTTGTCAGTTGAAGAAATTTCTTATCTTTATGTACTTGTGAGTAACTTGAGTATGTGCTTGTGAGTAACTTGAGAATTTATTGTCTTATGTTTTGGTTGTAAAACAAGGAAACAAAAAAACCCCAACAAAACAAAAGGAAATTGGTATTATTCTATCTAACACAAGTTACAACCAAATGTTTGAGTGCTTAAACCCCTCAGCTAGGCTTCTGACTGTAAATTGCTTTCTAGCAGCTACTATGTCAGAGAAAAAAGTCACATTTTCCCAAAATGTGCAGAAAGGCTGCCTTCGAATTCCTCGCTGCTTAACTTTCAGACACCCTTTCCCCAGTGCTGTGCACCAATTCCCTCCTGCCTGCTTACATGCATATTCAATGGACCATATGCTTGATCTCAAATATATCCTGGTATTATGGATCCTATTCATCAAGAAGTGGTTTGTACCCTCATGAGCAAGCAGGGAAAAAAAAAAAAAAAAAAA
>WBNM01008906.1:15910-33680 GCA_013399055.1 Ramphastos sulfuratus | reverse complement strand
AAAAAAAAAGAAAAAAAAAGGAAAGAAAAAAAAAAAGAGACCTTTTCAAAGAGCATTCAAGACTTCTCTGAGAAAGAAATCCCAGTACACAGTGACTTGTACGTACCAGGCCACGGTCCACTTTAAGCTAAATCCATGTGTTTCTCCCGAAAACACACACTTGGGCATTAGGAATTTCTCATTATTTGGCCATAAAGGAGGCCTGTATAGAGATCTCATGAGGGATTTAAGTGAGAGCTTATTGACAAACACAAACTTAGTGATTCCTTGGAATCCAAAGCGGTTTGTGAGGTGACAGGGCAATCCCATCACCAGCCCCCAGCACATGACAAAAGCAGAGGCAACTCCAAAGCTGATACACCAACTGCCTCGGGATCTGCCACGCAGCCAGATGCCGTGTTGGGAGTTTTTCCCTGACACTGTGGCATATGGGCTTTGCATTGCCATTTGAAGAGCATGAAATGGACAGAAACAATCTGGAGAGGGTGGGAAATGGATGACGCCTCAACTCAGCCCTCATGTTTGCTGTTTGGTTATTAGGTGATGCTTAAATACATCCTTGGTTTCAAGCAAAGAAAAATATTCACCCAAAGGTAGCCATGATGTTAACTGCATTAGCTGTAATGCTTTATTTGTGGGGCTTTATTTATCAAGTTGTTTTCTTAGCTATAGAGTTGTATTTAATTTTTTTTTTAACCCTTGCATGTTGCCAGAGAAATGCAGAAGAAATTTAGAATGATATTTATAGAGAAATGATGCCACTGTGTAATCACAGTTGTTTATCAAAACTACAGTACTCTGTTCACTGCCTTGTCAAGTCTGGATAAAGTAGTCACTGCAATCCTGTCACCTACTGCTACCAGTGGCAGCCAAAGCTAAGAGAATTTCACATGTGGCTTACGGGTGCATGGACGCATCAGATCCATCCCTTGCTTCTTCATTAAGAATTTTTTGACATTGCATCACTGCACTGTTTTTTTCCAGAGCATGAATGAAGCACCATGCAAGCAGTAGATAAACAGCAGGGGTTGGATCTGCAAGTGGAAAAAGGTGATGAGGCAGGAGGTCCAGAGGAGGAGTGAACCACATGCCAAGGAAGCTTGTGCCAAGCTTAAAAACACTATAGAGCAGAGGAACATGTGCACAGCAGGAAGTAAATAGAAAAGAATAGGAATGTAAATAGCCCTGCAGAATGTTTGGGACAGTCGTTTTTTAAAACAGACAGACAGACAAACAAACCAGAAAGCTCAGTCTCAGTAAAAGGATATACATTTCCTGCAATAGAAAGCAGCAATGGGCACATCAGTATAGAAGGGAATCCATGAAGGAACCACATATGGTAGTTTGAACAGCAGCAGTGTATCATATTGGCTTTCTGTAATCCTTTTTGAGATAACCTGGTCTGATGGTTGTTAAAAGTAGTTCAAGTAGTTCAAGCCCGTGATGTGACACTTTTCTCCTTCTCCTCACAGACCCTTCAGCCATATAGAGATGCACTTGCCTTCTGCACCCACACAATCTCAGTGCACAGGTCTGCAGACAAACCACCTGTGAGCCATCTGCAAGCAGGAAACACTTTGCTCCTGTCACTGAAGCTGTTCTGTGAATTCTGGAGCTTGGAGAATCATGATCGCCATTGCCCCAGCTCGCTTATATGGCAAGCAGGGATTCCCCCATCCAGCTATTTCTGACTAAGCTAACATGTGAAAGGAGGGATGGAGGAAGGCCATGTTTCTACTCCAATTAGTCCCAACACTATTTTCATAAACATATCATTCTCTGAATGCAGTGTGTTCTCCTGAAGCTGGTCAAGAAAATGGTGCTCCTTTCCGTCCTGCTGTACCTGTGTACCTTCATTATTTGTGCCTCGTATTTGCTTTTTCCCCCGCTTCAAGCGAGTTTTATTCAGTGGTATTGATGAGCTGGGGGGAAAAAAAAAAGAAAAAAAAAGAAAAAAAGAAAAAAAGGAGAGAGAAAAAAAATTAAAATAATTACATTTTTCACCTCATGCATGCACTGCTTGAACTACAGCATTTGTATTTCTGAATCCTGAATGAGTGCTTGACCTTTTCATTGTTTCTTCATTTATTGTTCTCTCAGGTCCACTTTCCACTCTCTATGCTATTGCACCTATTTAGATAGTTTCTCTTCAGCTCATTTCCTCTTGTGTTGAATTCTGACTCTACAATCAAATATTTGTGCAAAAGCTCTTGCTGCCAGCAGAACTCTTACACAGATTTGGTGCATGAGTGTTCTGTCTTCAGTAGGACACTTGATTTTATTTTGAAAAAGAAAAAAACCCTAATATAATAATCCATTTTAATTAAACTATTCAGAAGTCTGCTAACAAGCAACAAGGAAACTCATACCCTATCTCCACAACAGTGTTGCATGAGAACAGAGAGGATATTTTCATACCTGTGGTCTTAACAACGAGAACCATCAGACATATGTGCTATAATTTAAAAACTGTACTGCTTATACCTTCACCCTTTGAGTGCCTCCTTGTTATGTGGCTTACAATGGATTAGTTTAATCTTGAAAAAAGGAGATAAAAAGATAACTATCTGAGCACACTGAATGTGATACTGTGAGCTTTTCATCATAAGCACTTGGTATTAGTTGACTGGCATCAAACATCTTGTATTTATTTATAGCGTGTCAAGCACAGTGACGACATGGGTGCAGATTGTCAAAAGAAGTCAGTTCCCAAAGAGCAGTTAAATATGTAAGTGCCACATTTTTGGATATGCTTGAGATTCCAAACTTAGCTCTCATGAAATCATGATCTGTGTTACCTTTAGTCTAGGATATTTTACCTTTCAAAAGGTACGTCATGCTACTTTTATAGTTTCATTTCTCAGAGAACCTCAGGGAGAGAGACCGATCCCTGAGGATTTTTCACCATATACCTTTCTCTCCAAAAGCATAAATGGCACTTGAAATGCTTGTACTTCCAGTTCCAGATGCAAGCTTTGGGGCTTTGATCAGATCTAGAGCAGCAAGAGGCAGAGACTTTGAGGGTTTTTGCATGAACTCCAAGCACTCATCCTGTTGGATGAAAGTGATAAGGTTACAGGCACCTATAATTAATTAGTAATCTGGATTGTATTCCTTCCTTTCTCTTTTACTTGCAGAACAAATTGTTGCCATCCAGTTCAGCAGCTCAGGTCTAATTCAGCCAAAGCAGAAGAGGCTGTTTTTCCATCTCACTCTGAAGACCTGCTGGCAAGTGCATTACAGAAGCTGTAAAAAACTCAGAAGAAGTATTTTACTTGAGAAGGATTTTATTCATTCTATCATTTTCTGAGGAATGTGGAGAAGGAGATGGTAATTTTTTGGCTATAAGAGCAGATTTTCATTTTATTACCTGGCCATAGCAATATAATGTTTGCTTGTGGGAAAAACATAATTCAAAATTTTCATAAATGAATACGTGGGTTCCTTACCTAAAATAAATTATTCTCCGAAACATCCTTGTGATTTTTATTATGTTAACTGTTTGATGACAGTTTGAAACCAAGGTGGTACATGAACTTGCCATTCCAATCTACATTTCTAACTCTCTCAGAAATGGGAAAAAATAAATTCAGCTGATTGATCAGAAACCAAAAGGATTATACTTACAAAGAGCTAATGAAATCCACTGCAAGATAACTCTCATTGCTAAAACAGCTCAACTGATTGCAGTCAATTTCCAAGAGTTAATGTGTTCCACTAAACAGCCAGAACTTTTACCAGTTAAAAATACATATTTTCATAATATCCCCTGAAACCTTAAAATTAAAAAAAAAAAAAAATCCACTTTAATCCCTTTCTTTGTTTTCAAACATACACTTGCAAATTAAAGCAGGGCATTTGTATTTGGCAGCCTAGGTCCTCACTGTTTCACGCCTCAGTTTTGCAGTTTGGTTTTTCCCAAGTGAAGTCTATGTACTGAACAACTCATGCTGAAGGAGAAGCAGCTGCTGACTGACACTGCTCTCTGCAGCACACAAATCTTCCACTTTTGCAAAAAGAGAACAAATACTTGCAGAAAATACACATGGAGTTTGATGCTCAAGGGGTATAAGATTAGGTCCAGTGTATTGACTAGGGAAGTAGCCTGCAGGCCTTAGGCCAGCAAGGCTGCTTGCCAGTGACTTCATTAGGGCTTTTGCCTGTGAAAGGGCTGCCTGTTTAGATCCTGGAAACTTGCATCAATACGTCATTTTGTGTGACTAAAGTAAGCAGAATGTGTCCAAAGTGCTGGCCAGCTACAGACCTCAATCTGCCTCCATTTGCAGGCAATGTCACTCTTAGGAAATCAGGTTTTGATTTGATCAGAGGCTCTTTCAGTGGGACTTTCATCACTGACTTCAAGTGACAAAGTGCTTCACGCAAAGTTCCCCATTCTTTCTTATATCTGGCCACAAAAGACAGTGGTAGCTGATCTCCTTCACAGATTTTGTTCAGAAACCCCAAATACCCAAAAATCTTTGAAAATTTTGGGCAATGTTTTGTTTCCTTGTGATAACCCTCCCTGCTCTTCACTCTCGTCTTGTGGCAGCAAGGCACCCACTGAACCACAATGCCAGTGATTCTCAGAGCTCTTCTGCAGGGAGCAGGGAAGGAAGAGGGTGGTGTAGCAGAAACAAAACCTGCATATCCAGCAGTATAAATTTACATACTTACATTGCAAAATCTTGTGAGATGCAGTTCCAGCAGCCCCAATGCAAAAGACAGGGAGAATATGGCAAACAGCTTCCTCCTCAGGCTTCAGTGCTCTCTGATACCATCAGGGCAGTAGAAGGGTGAATAGACTACTTTGGTAGACTCAGTAAAATTGCTTCTGAAGTCACAATTCTTTGATGAAGAGCAGGCAGAGAAAGAAAAAAAAAAAAAAAAACAACTTAAGGAGCAATACTCCAACTCTCTGAGTTAGCACTGCACACAGATACCTACAGCATCCTTACTCATCATGTAGGACAAAACCAGGAAACTCAAAAATGTTGAAATTTTTGCTATATGCTGATTTAAAAAAAAGTAATTCTGGCAAGCATTCCACAGATCTGGGGCAAATTATCACAACTCAATTTTTTTTTCAAAGACTAAATTATTTTTTCTTTCCTCTTTGCTTTCCCCCGCCCCGAAATTCACTGAGAACATGTACTTTAGTTGCCTCAAACTAAGAGCATAAAAATATTTATTAAAGGACAAATTGAAAGCAGTTACCCTACTAACAGAAACATAAAGCAGAATAACTTCTGGAGGCTTCAACTACGACTCACAGCACAGTAGGTCTAATGATTTCTGAGATTTCATTAAGTGTTTGTGTAACTACAGACATATTGTGTGTGCCACACATATATTTATTGCTCTTCTGAATCAATGTTGATTTGTTCACCTTACCTTTGACATCAGCATTTCATAAATTTCTTAGTCATTTCCCCATGATGACCTCACAAAACATGCTCTAAAGCAGTGCTAAGACATTTGAATGCATCCCATCCTTCTCATTGTGCAGTCCTGGTCCTAAAATCTTATTCTTTTTCCGTTCCCAGTTTCCCCTTTCCTCCCTGTCCCTTTTTCCTCTGACCTTATGTGCTAAAATTTGGAATTAGCTGCATTTATCGGCTTCCCTCTCAAGACACATATCTTTGTAGTGAAAAGGACAAGCAAAAAGCACAAAATCTGTTTTTAGTGGATGGATCCTAATTTTGCAGACTTTGGGGGGTGCGTGTTATTTCTCTCTCCCTTTCCCTTATTTNAGCTGTAAAATGGGTCTCTTTTTAACCTATAATGGATCAGTGAGATTAAAGGTGAAGTCATGAATTAGTAGCAGTGACAGCCCAGCACGATGGCCCCGGCAGCAGGGGGTCTCCCTTTGTGCTCGTCCACTCTGACCCCCCGTGCCACTCTCCGCCTGTGGGAACCGGACAAGAAGAATGTCGGGGTGGGGCCGGGGGCCGCCAGCCCCAGCCCCTGCTCCCGGCCAGCGCCCCCAGCACATTCTTTCCCTGGAAATATTCTGACATCACCCCGTCATACCTCCTCGCCGGCTCCTTCGTTAACTCCTTTATGCCTTGCCATCGAGGGACAATGGGTCCTGCTGCAGGGTGGAGGAGGAGGAGGAGGAGGGGAGCGGGGCATCTTTCCCAAGACAACTTTTTCAGAGGTTGTGAACCTAAGGCAAGTGAGATTTCCTTAAGCCAGGGAGGTGGGTGAATTTTCCAGGAGTTGGACTGTGCAGCCTGAGGTGCTACTGCCAATGACAAATAAAAAACAAACCAAACCACCACCACTGCCAGACCAAACAAAAAACCATCACTAACCCAACTAAATCAAAGCAAAAAAACCCAAAAACCAACCAACCAAACACAAAAGTGTGCCTGATGGTGTGGAAAGATTTACCAAGAGTTTTAAATTTGAACTTTGAAAACACAACCAGAAGTATGTCAAAACATCCCATTAGAACCATTGCAAACATGGTGTCTTTCCAGTCTCTTCCATAAAAGACTGTGGGAAGGTAACATCAGAGAGAAAGACAAATAACAGGAGCTGCCTTTTGAGAATTCCTCTTTTTTGGGGAATATCTGAGAGAAGAGCGAAAGCAACAAAATGACATCTGTATGCAAATATGAGACAGGTTGGTCATCTTGCCCGTGTTCTCTGGGATGTATTTTGTCCTTAATGAAATATAAATGTAGTGTTTTCTTCAGCCTGTCTTCTAGGATAAGTGGCTAGACCATTCATGGTCTTTCCAAATTAATGCACTAATTAATTAATTGTAACAGGATTTCTTATTGTGGTTGATTTACCTTATGGTGAACAAGGTTTTGCATTTGCAAGCATACTTTTTGAACACTCAAGGGAATCCTATTGCATCTACCATCTGAGCTATCCCATAACACATATGCAAGGACCTAGCCAGAAAACACAGCCCCAGAGAACAGCTCCAGAAAACTTCCAGAAGGTCTGCCCCAAAAAGCCACAAGAGAATCACTAGAAACAATTTCATTCATTGAAGAGGTATTAAATTTCTGTGATACTACAAAGTCTGGTGAGAATCTCTGTGTCTTTAGGTTCTCTGTAGGTGAGACCCCCACATACCCTGACTGAGTCAGGTGGGATTGAAACAGCACAAGATACCTAAATTAAAAATTGTAATTCCTGCTTAGAGGTTATCTACCTCCAGGGAAAGATTAGTCTTTGCAGGATGCTCCCATTTTGCTCTAGAATGTGCCAGATCACTTACTTTTCTGCCCCAAGTGGAGTAGTTTGGAAAATTATTCCTCTTATATCTTACTTGATACTTCACACAAAGCTCACATGAAGAAAATCTTAGTCTAATCTTGAAGTAGAGTATAGCCACATTACAGCCAGCTGTTAGCTTATATGATCCTATTTTGTCTTTTCCATGCCTCATGAGGATTTGATATCTCCCACAAAACTAGCACAGAGAAATTACTGAACAGCCCAGGTGAACACAAGGAATATACAAGGTAGGCACTGTGAGCCTCTTCATCTCTTGAGCAACATGTGCTCACTCAACTCCTTTCTGACTGGAATGCTCATACCAGTCTGTCATGATCCCACTTAGCCCCAGCCTACTCCAGTCCACACCACAGGAGGAGTGTTCATACATAGTCATTGCCAAGGGAGGACAACAGCTCAGAGGGCTTCAGGAGAAGCAGTCATGTCTCAGACCTTAAGCAGTAGTAGGCATTGTCTGAAAGCAGACAGTGACACGTGCAGATGACACAGTTCGAAGCAGGTTTCTAAGTAGATGAACTGACAGCATTTCCACACCAGTTCATGTCAGCTGTGTGGTGTTCAGTTACACTTTCTGTAGATCTGGTGGACCTGTTTCCCAGAGCAGGCTCCATCCCCTGAAGATAAAGAGGAAAGTGCATTGGAGTGGTACCTAACTGGTAAGGGAAAACTGCAGGATGCACATTGCAAGCTGTTGCTTAGCAACACGGCCCATGAGTAGTACACTAGGGCACAGAAAGTCTGGGGCCAAATTAGACATTCATGAGTTGCCACTGAAATCCCCTTCCATGTAACGCCCTCCAAGCATAGGCCAGTCTGGAATAGGAGTTCAGACCACATCCAGCAAAGGGCTTATCAGGCTGAGCAGGTTGCCTGCCTGGTGTGTAAGATATTCTTTCACACATGGGTTAGATTTAGACCTCTGCAAAATGCAGCTTCACTCTCTGTCCAATATCTACAATATTCTTCTGTTTTTCTAGGAATTAGCAGATTTGAGTGCAATCTTTCTCTGTTCAAGAGAAAACACGTTCATGTCTAACTCTTCCTAAAGGGGAACCCAAGCTCTGTATAGTTGTATGTACTCAGCAGAAAAGGAGGGAACAAAGATGATTTTGAAGGATGTGTAGACCCTAGGTTTCTTCACTCGGCCCCCAGGCTGCAGGGTCATGTTCCCTCTCTCTGGCATGCCATTGAAACTGAATGTCCTGATGCCCCACTGCAATGGTCCAACAGGCAAGCTCCTAGTCAGTCAGTGAACACACTGAGAATGGGAGAATATCTTCCCAGAAAAAGGGGGGACTAGAACCTCCCAAACCAGGACAAGTGCGCTGGACAGCAGAAGTTATAAAGAATTATACAAAATATTGATTGCACCCTACATTTAGAAATTAACCCTATCCAGTTTTTTGGGAAGTGTTTTAGCATCTCACGGTGAGGAGGTGCATGCAGGCAGGGTTCACCTGCCAGGGGTCAGGGGAAGGTACCTTGAGGAACAGCCTACTTCAATCTTTCCTCCCTCTGTCCCTGCTGGTTACCGCCGGCAGTGTGGGTTGTTTTCGGGTCTCCCATACACTGTGTGAGGATGTAGGGGGATGGCATAAGGCTCAGAATCCCACCGTGAGGAGCAGTGGGGAGTGGGAAGGAGTTTCCCAAGTGTTTGTTTCTTCTCTTAAAGACTTGAAAGAGCTTTCATGGAATTTGGTCCTCACATCACCCAAATGCAAAGAGGAAGAACAGCATTAAACTTACAGGCTAGTGATTTTGCCACAACAAGTTACTTCACCAGCTGTATGGTATTTCTTACTAAAGTTTGGGGGGTTGGATTCAGATGACTCAGTGGGATTCTCAACATTAAGGAAACATAAAATGAATTGTTGTTAGGATCTGGAGAACAGTTTGAAGACTACTACCTTTCCAACATTAATATGAGACAGCAAACTACACTTAAGGTAAAGAAGTTCTTAAAACTACTGGTGATTAAAAAACATTATAAAGAACTAATTTTCTTGTTTTGTTTTTGAATTTTATATCTCATCTCAGGTTTTGTGTCCTTTGATTCATATCTGCAGAATGACAGTGCTTGGGAATCTTCTGACTTCACCATGGTTAGGAACATTTCACACATCTCCTCTTTGGAGCTGGAGGACACTTCCTTCAGCGATGAGGAAGTCTGAGACAGGGATGGAAGCCATCCACCCAAGCCCTAGTTCTGTTGATTTCTTCACAACCCAGACTCAGTACCCAAGAAACCCCAGAGACAACCTGAGTCTTCTTGGTGGCTTATTAGCAGATGAAGAGGGAACCCAGAAGGAAGCAATCCAACCCCAATCCACGTATTTCCAGCCCCATTTTTTATGTGAAACTCCTGAAGTGCTGCAGCCTCCCTAATTATTGGTGTAAAACCTACTAGAGTGCATGGGCTAGGGCTAACATGGAGACTTGGTTCTCTGTTTTCCCTCCTTTTCCCAGCCTCACAGTATCACAGTATCACAGTATAAGCAAGGTTGGAAGAGACCTCAAAGATCATCAAGTCCAACCCATCACCACAGACCTCGAGACTAGACCATGGCACCAAGTGCCACCTCCACCCCCGCCTTGAACACCTCCAGGGACAGTGACTCCACCACCTCACCATGCAGCCCTGAATCTGCCTTCTCCTGCCAGCGTGGAGGCGAGTTGTGCTGCATGGGAGGTGAGTGGCAGGGCTCTTGCTCTTCCATCTCCTCTGCAGGCTGTCACATTTTACTGTTGCACAAGGAGGTGTGTGCATGCATGCTCATGTGCTTATGTGTACATGCATGTGCATGTGTGTGGTGTGTATGAGGGCAGTCTGTGACATTGTTACACTCTTAACAGTGCAGATTGGGTCAGGATGGGAAGGGTATGATAACAGAAGAGTAAATGGCCTCGAGTTGTGCCAGAGGAGGTTTAGCTCGGACATTACAAAAAATTATTCTCAGAAAGGGTTGTAAACCACTCAAACAAGCTGCCCAGGGAAGTGGTGGAGTCATCATCCCTGCAGGTGTTTGAAAAATGTGCAGACACAATGCTAAGAGACATGGTTTAATGGTGAACTTGGCAGTGTTGGGTTAACAGTTGGACCTGATGATCTGAAAGGCATTTTCCAGCCAAAATGATTCTATGATTCAGCCCTTCCCCTACACACCAGCATGGGAAGGAGGGAGGGAGGTGTTAACTGTGCAGGATGTAGAGCTGACATAGACTACATTAATCTCCAATTTTGCTATTCCCCATTCCCTGGAAAAAGAGGGAAAGTAAAGTGAATTGTGAACCACTGTGTGGTGCATCCGTCCTCAAACAGAGCTTATATCAAACCCACAGTTTTATAGCAGCGCTTTAATGAGTCACTCAAGTAGTTTCCTTCTGGAAGTAGGATGGCATTAAAAGTCAAGTAAAATTATCAATGTTTCTCCATTATTTCAATATCACTCCAGATTATTCAAGAAGAATCTAGCTCGAAAAACAAAACAAAACAGAACATTTGCCAAAAACTTTGTGAGTCAGATTTTTAATTACTACATGGATGCCCATTTCTCATACCTCTGGTTTAGAAAACAGCATGGTGTAATGCTTCATTCCCCATTACTAGCCACTGAGAAAATAGGGGAGATACTTTGAAACATCAGGCTTTCAGATGACTGTAACTTCTCTCAAATACTATTACAGACATCCAAAAATGTCTCCATTAGAAATACAAACACCCAATGTGACCAATCGTCTCCTAGGAAGGTTTATTATCATTCTAAAGTTAAATCTAGCTGTAGGGTTTGTTTGTTTTGGGGTGGTGAGGTTTTGTTTGTTTGTTTGTTTTGCTTCTTTCTTTCTTTATTTCTTTTCCAGAGAGCTACTAAACTGTATTGTAAGAGAAGCATAAAGAATTTTTATTTCCACTAGGTTTTTATTTTAATCACTTAAAAATCATTATTATGGAAATGAGAAAGACAAAAAGATTCCCCAGGGACTGAGAAACTTCTCTGATTTGCATCATTAACACTGAAAAGAACTTGCCTGAAAAAGGTCCCTCCACATTTTCTTTATTTACATTTCCAGGCTAAAAATAAAATTAATTTCAACAAAAAGTTCTCTTCTAAATTCATATCCCATTTTGATTAGTCTAGCTAGTAAAACATGAATATAGTTTATATAGCTTGCTGTGCTTTGATGGACTAATTTCCTCTTTGTTATGCTATCTCAGAATTTTTTTTTTTAGGGTTTTTTTATTATTATTTTTCCCCCATTTGCAAACAATTTGCAACACAAGGACTGTATTAGCATTCATAATTAACACCAGTAATTGTTAAAGATATTTTTTGGAACAATTGCTACTTGTGGGATGGAATGAGAGAAAAGTGACATTCATTTAACTAAAGTCTGCTATTCTCATTTAACAAACCTGTCCAAGCATAAGCAAAAATAATAATAAAAAACCCCAGAGAGCACTAAATATATATATTTAAATGCAGAAAAAATTCTGTGACAAAGTAGTTATTTCAAGGCTCGAATCAAAATTTTAAACAGTTTACCTTCTTTGTGTCTTCTAAAGAGTTTTATGTAACAAACTTTCAGTGTCATCACTAATAGCAGTTCATGCCAAGGATTACTTTCTTAAAACTGCTACTCAAGCCTGGTGATTTGCAGTACACTTCTTATTACAGGATACATTATGCAGAAACCCTCTGCTATGTGATGGGACATGGCAACCCTGCTGTGAGAATGCCTATCAGCGCTTCTTTTAAGGCCCTTTCTCAATTGTCAGCAAAGTATTTTTTAAGGTTAAAAGGTGTAAAATTATTCTGAAATGCTTTTCTGACCTGTCGCCTATCACTGCAAAAAGCTATAGTTAATTTTTTTTCTCTAAAATCGTATTTTTTAAATGTGGTAATATTACATGAATAAAGCTAGTAAAAGAAATATAGTTTTCTATTCTTTTCATTACGCTTTTTTGGGTATTTTTTTTTTCAGCACTGCTGCACATTAAGACTGTGGGTCCCTTTTTATTTCTGATTTTCTTCATTATGCTTCTTCCTTTCCTGTGACTCAGTTACAATGTGCAATTAATGAGAAACCAGCAATTTGGGAAAAAAAAAAAATCTTTATATTTTGGTGGATTGTTCAAATGAATTCCTGAATCATATTCTCTAATGTAAAAGTCAAATGCACTAAGGCCATGAAGCATAATCTCATTATACTGGTATATAAAGCTCACAAGATCTGTCATTCTTCAAGTGCTACCTGTACTTTGATTGAAACAACATTAAATATCATCAGGCAAACTAGAAGAAGGCTTCTATTCTTCAGACTCGTGACTGGCTTTTATGGTTTTGCAAGATGCTTAACTCTAGGTTTCCCAGGTTACATGCACGATTCAAGGTCAATGATCCTATAGTTTCGAATCCTGCACACAAGAGGTTACCATCTCCCATTGTCTATAGTTTAGGATTTCCAACAGCAGCTAGCTATGTTTGTGAAGGTAAAATGCTGTAATGCATCTGAAATCACTTTAAGTTTTATAGACTACTCTATGAAACAGCATTATGAGCCTATACTGAAGAATTCAGCCTTGTAATAAAGAAGATCAGACATGAAGGGTCTGACTGTCCTCTCAGATATGTGATGGGATATACACATATGCACACACACACATATGCATACAACGATGTGAGTTGCATCTGAAGACAGGAAGAAAAGTATAAAGAGGAGGTGAAGAGAGAAATAGATGCTGTGCCAGCTTTCTGCATTGAGTTGCGTAGCCTATGCTGGAACACCTAAGATTATGGAATGGCTATAAGTTGTGACAAAGGCAGGAAGAAGGAATCATTGTGTTGCACTCAGGAAACTGTGAGGATTCAGTTGTCTCTAATGTGGACTCACCTACTTTTCCTGCCACCCCACCTGTCAGTCAGGGTTCCAGTAGGGTTTTGCTCCTGTATTCTTCAATGCTGTCAGTGATGAAAAGCAGATGTCTCCACACTCAGGTGTACAAATTGAGCAGCTATTGTTTACTCTGCTGACATGAGCAAAAGAGCAAAGGAAATTGCACATTCTGTCTCATTAATTTTACCACATACTCTTTACTAACTAGGCATATTTAGTCAGCATAAAGTCTCATCTTTACCTGTTTAGTAGTACCTTGGTGACCAAACATGAGAAGGTTGCCACTCATGCACACATAGATGGACTGGACCATGTGTTTTTGACACATCCAAACGTACATTGGGAGGACTGCATTGCCCCCCAGTAAGTGCTACTTGGGAGTTTGCATTTCAAAAGGTGTGGCATAGCCCAGCATCCCTTAGCCCCCTTCTCCCCTGGGTCCTGTGCAGGGCAAGAGAAGAGCTTAGCTTCATCCAGCTCCTGGGTGGCAGGAGAAAATATTAGATCCTGGAAATGAGAACAGAAAGCAAATCTTCATAGCACAAAGCACAAGGTGGAGGAGCATGCTTGCTATGACCCAATGACAATGACCAGCAGCCATCAGTGCCTCTCCAGCACCTCTCCAGCTCCTGGGTGGCAGGAGAAAATATTAGATCCTGGAAATGAGAACAGAAAGCAAATCTTCATAGCACAAAGCACAAGGTGGAGGAGCATGCTTGCTATGACCCAATGACAATGATCAGCCAGCCAGCAGTGCCTCTCCAGCACCTAGAGAGGCTGGTACACAAAGTCTTAAGCACCTTCTCTCTGTGGAGGACTGTTTTCAGTAACACAAGATGGAGTGATCCTTTCAGACAACAGATCAGCAAATTTCTAAAACTATTTCCAAGGATTTTTAACCTTTGTATTGAGAAGTTGCTGACAAGTACAAAGTACAAGCAAAGTCACAGTTGTCTATAACGAATCATGAACATCTCAGTAGTAGACCATTGCAGATGAGACTGTTACAGGCACCACAGGATGATCTTTTAAGTTAGACCTTAAAAGATAGATCCACTGTCTTTTGAAATATGTACATACAAAGTAAGAGAAAATAAAGTTATCAAACTGAACAGCTTGTCTGTGTTCCCTGTCAATCCTCCCGTGACTATTCTGAATGTACAAGACACCTCCCTTATTTGTCTCCCAAAAACCCCAATTCTTCCACAGAAGAAACTGAAGGACCTTATGAAGTTAAAACCATCCTGGATTCCCTCTGGACACTGTGTCCTTGGAGAAGGCCAATTCATGTTCATTCTGTGCATTTTCAGGAATGTCCAAAATCCCAAGTACATCCCAGACATGAACAAATCTACCTACTACCTGAACATATAAACTAATTCCCTCAAGTCTTCCCCCTGCAAAAATTTATTCATATGTTTAACTGTAAGTGTGTGAGTAGTCCTTCACTTACACTTGAGTATTTGCTTTAAATGCATATGTAAAGTGTGAGTATAGTCACTGTCCTGGCTCAGTTCCAACATACAGAGGTTACAAAGTCACCTAGGAAGCATAAAGAAAAAAATATAATAGTCAACACAATGCTAGCCAGTTCTCCAGGATCAGACTAAAATGCTGTTTAAAATCACTTGAAACTTGCCAGAGTGTCTTCACAGGGGTCTCAGATTCACTCCTCTTAGCATTTAAAAGCAGTTCATTTTAATCTAAAGTTCAGGTTCTTTTATGATCTTGAAAAGAAATGTACAGAATCACAGAATTGTCAGGGTTGGAAGGGACCTCAAGTATCATCTAGTTCCAATACCTCTGCTATGGAACACCTTCCACTAGATCAGGTTACTCAGAGCCACATCCAGTTTGGCCTTAAAAACTTCCAGGGATGTGGCTTCCACCACCTCCCTCGGCAACCTGTTCCAGTGTCTCACCACCCTCAGGGTGAAGAACTTTTTTCTAACATCTAATCTAAATCTACCCTTCTGTAGTTTGGATCCACTACTCCTATCACTACCTGACACACTAAGAAGGACACGACATTTAATTATTATTAGTTACTATCAAGGCCAATAAATGAGGACTGTGACCTAGTCATGTATGAGATAACTCACAGTCCTCCAAATCAGCAGCACAACGGCAAAGCTGCTCATCAAAGGTACAGCAGCAGCCCAATAGCAAGTTGTGCCCTGCTCTCTCATGGACAATCACAAACACCTGTCAGGGGGCATGGCCTTCTTCCTCTAGTACCTGCCAAAGATTCTGCAGGAATGTTGCAGTTTAAGCAGGATTCTTTGTCTGTAAAGCTTTCACTGTTTGCTCTGCCCAGTCTAGAGAGGGTACTGAGTACCTGAACTCCATCTTGCTTAATGAAGAGAGAGGCTACAGTTCCAAATATAATTTTCCAAAGCAGGGCTTCAGTAGGGAAGTGTGACACATCTCTAAGCATTAGCAGGGGCATACAGGTGTGTGAAAAACAAAGTCAATCACACTGATTAGAAAACTTTCCAAGAGGTATATATACATCTATTCTTTTTGAATTTAGAAGTGCTCATCAAATAAATAGCCAAATTATATAAGAAATTAGCCAGTTCTTGTTAATATTAAAAAAAAAAAAAAAATTAGGAGGTAAAAAATAGTGGAAACACTGCAATACTCAGACTTATTTTCAGGCTTCATAATAAAAAATTCACAATTTTCGATTAGTAAAATACATTGATTTCAACCCAGCGTTTCTTATACACACTTAATATGAATGCATTACTTAAACTTATTACACAAGAAAGTATTTTTTTCCAAGCACTGTACAAAATGAAGTAAATACTCCACTTTCCTGTGACTTTTTTTTCTTTTACTCCTCTGGGTTTCCTTATTTAAGGTTTTTCTTACTTTTAAAAGGAAATCTCACATTACTGGAAGTCTAATACACTTTTTTTCCCATACTGCACTAATAAATCATCAAAACAAAACAAACAAACAAAAAAGAAGCAACTTTGTTTTCATTGTTCCAAAAAAAAAAAAAATGATCTAAAGGAGAGGGCAAAGGGAAAAAGAGATGTTTTAGCTTGCTTTTAAAACTCAGTGTGTTTCTGTATACATACATATGCATGTAAAACTTATAGGTATACTTATAAAACACAAAGAAATCACATGAGGTAATAGCACCCCCTTCTGAGAGTTAGACCAAAGCTTATGCCCTCACTTTAAAGCAAATCAGGACACTTTTCATCATGGTGCTACAGCTTTTCAATATGCATCTTCTACTTTGTCTTTTATCCTACTGTGCTAAACTAGAGAGAAGTACATAGTAGTTACTCGGCATTTATCTACTCTCTCTGTCAATGCAAGAACTGCTTGGTTATGAGGCAGCAATTATAATTTGAAGCTAGGAAGTCCATGAACAATGTCTTCAGCTCTCTTGTTCAATTACTCCACTTATTAAACCATCTTTGAAATGATTGTTTCAGACATGAGAATTGACTTCAGCTTTTGTAGTCAGGGAGGAAGGTGCGAAGGGCTGGTGTAATTCAGCAGGAACATCACTGTTCTTCAGGGACTCACCTTTCCTGAGGGTGGAACTTCACCTCTTTTGAAATGGGCACAGCCTCTTCTTCCCCATCTTCTCTGTCTCCCTTAGTCTACTGTTAGAGCAGGGAAGGACCAACAGCCCATCTCCTTCTTAACAGCAGCAAGAGCTCAAGAAGCAGTATCTCTACACTTAATGAGATTATATTAAAAGTAATTCCAGTATTTCAAGGGCTATGTTAAGGTCTTTTATGAGTCTTTACCTCATTTACCTACACCAGCAAACATTGGGTTTGTTCATTCCTCAGACTGGATAAAAGGGCAAGTTATCTACCAAAAGAAGTGTGCTTTCCATACTGTAAGGAAAAAAAAAAAAACCAACCAAGAGGATTCTTGTTTCTTTCATCCTTGCCCAATAGTAAATTTACCCATGTACAATTTCACTTCTATGAGAACAAGACACTTCCCCTTCTTGCTCAGCACAACACAGTCTCAGTTACACAGCATAGTACAGGAAGAGCTCTTGTAACTCAGAAAGAGCAGTCCTGTGAGCAGCTTCATTCCACCAGACAGGGCTTTAATGGCATTGAAATACCTGAGCGGCTTGCAGATCACCACCCCAAAGCCAAAATAAATTATATCCAATAACAGTACTCACATCACAAAACTATCAGAGAATAGCTGAAAAATACAGCCAGGGTCAAGAGTCAAAAGGAGAATATAACAGTACTTCTCGAATTTCCACTACTCACTGGAAAGTGATTTGTGGTATTTCTCAACACACGCTCCAGATAAATGGTAGTTTGCATAGATGTTGCTGCACAAACTTCAGTAAGCTCTGCAATAAAGCAGCTAAAGAAAAAGCAGAAAGGTATTTACTCTTTATTGAGCTGCAAAAGAAAGAAAAGTGTTTCATGAAAGGTGCTAGACTCAAGGAAAGTAGTGAAGCAACTATGCAACTTAGAGCTCAGAAATCCACACGACACTGAACTATGTATAATTTACCATAACAAATCAGTGCTCTATCAGAAAGAGTCACGGCACGTGAAGAAAAAAATTAGCACAAGCTGAAGATAAGATAGACAGTACTTGCAGTATCAAAAAGGGG
>WBNM01008905.1:77504-110611 GCA_013399055.1 Ramphastos sulfuratus | reverse complement strand
ATGGAGAAGAGGAGGCTCAAGGGTTNAGGAGGCTCAAGGGTTACCTCATTGCTGTCTACTACTACCTGAAAGGAGGTTGTAGCCAGGTGGGGGTCGGTCTCTTCTCCCAGGCAACCAGCAACAGAATGAGGGGGGACAGTCTCGAGTTGTGCTGGGGGAAGTCTAGGTTGGATATTAGGAGGAAGTTCTTCCTAGAGAGAGTGATTGGCATTGGAATGGGCTGCCCAGGGAGGTGGTGGAGTCGCCATCCCTGAAGGTGTTCAAGAAAAGACTGGATGGGGCACTCAGTGCCACGGTCTAGTTGATTGGACAGGGCTGGGTGATCTCGGAGATCTCTTCCAACCTGGTTGATTCCATGATTCTATGATTCTACGAATTCTGACATCAGCAGAATTTTGCAGTTAGCAAAGAAGCCCAAATTGACAATAACAGTTGTGAAAGAGTTAGTGAATGAAGAGAAGGCAGGCAGAAAGGTGCAGTGAGGAATTATATAAACCATAATTGCTCAGTTTTACCATTTTACATAATCCTTTTCTGCTAAAAGTAGAATATTATACAAAACAGGCCCAAAAGGTATATCCAAATTGACTTAATCCATGGTAAAATCATAAGTACACAGGAATTAATAGTATAGTAACCATAATAAAGTATCTTAAAAGAAAAAAATTAAAAGAATTAAAGGGCTTTTAGCTTTTGAGAAAGGGAATCCCATTGTATAATTAGATCATGAACTAGGGCCTTTCACCGCTGCAAATTCATACTGTGCACTATTTAAGTGCCACCTCTTGAGTTTCCTGCTGCAGCTTCTAATAGCAAACCGTATTCTGCTTTTCTTTGTGCAAACCCAATCACATCACATCAAATTATACAACTAATTAACACAAACTCCTTTAAAAATTGCATATTATTTTGGCAAGCCAAATTAACGTCAGTCCCCTGAAACCATGTTTAGTAATTCCCACTGACTGTAGTAACGCCTACTACTGAGAGGAGGGCTAATCAACTACAGGCTCTCCTGCTGATGAGCTGAACCAAGTAACCAGATGTTTCTGCCTTCTAGGCTAATGAAAATGTCATGCACGTTTTTTCTCTCCACCTAGATGAAGAACTAATTCCACCATGGACAAGGTCTAGGTAGTTTTCATTTGTCCGGTGCTGTGTCTGACAGGTCCTGATAGTTAATCCAGAGCATGCAGGTACAGCCTTGCTGAAGGTGCTCTGGTTTAGAACCAGCTAACCTGGCCCACTGAGGCAGCCTACTGCTAGATATTTCTCACACAGTAATATGGAGAGCAGAGGGAAAACTGATGGATATTACCGTGGAAAATTTTTTTTCCTTCATATTGTACTGTATGTAAAATCTGGGAAAGGTATGGTTTTTGTGTATTGGTAAGAGGTCCCACTGGCATTAAATTAGTTAATGAGATGTCTATTGCAATTAAAAGAGGCATAACATTTATATTAACATTTTAAAGCTTGCTTATTTCGGGAGTGTCAGTTTACATGAGTCTAAATAGACAATAATGAATATGATGAAGTATTCCATATTAAAACAGAGTACTGTGTACCTGTCTAGTAAAATCTTAATATTAAATTGTAGTAGGGTAGTATAAAAGCTTCACATTTAGATTTATCCCATCTTAAATCTCAAATAATGGCCTTGTGCTGAAATATGAATACAAATGAAAAAAAAAGCATTTACATGTAATCTTACAAAATAAATTTACATGATACATTTGTTTAAAAAGCTTACAGTATGTTTTGATGGATGATGTAGTCATTTTCAGAAACAGTAAGCTATACTTTAAAGATGCTGTGTAATTGTTTAACAGCAATATTTCTGAAGTTCAGTTGAATGGTACCTCTCATGCTAGTGCTAGATTAAACTTCAGTATATAAGTAGACTCTGCTATCCTAGATGCCTACCTGTGGAAGGAAAAATACATGTGGCACAATTAAAGTGCTGCTTAAGGAGGAAAGGAATTAGGTCTACTTGTACAGCTTTGATTTGAGAAATGCAGTGAATGTGCTAATCTTAGACCCACACTCTGAAGCTAAGTGTATTCTTTATTTTGTTTTTCAATAAATCTGAAGTAGTATAGATAGATTACAAGCAGAAGTTAGGTTTTTTATATTTTAAATTTCCTTAACATGCTCATTGCTGTATTAACATCTGTTCTGAGACTCCCACCACCACAGCAAGGAGGCATCAATTAACATCACTTTGGAAGTGACAGATACTCAGTCAAGGAAGAATAAAACTCTACAGCAATTTTTGCCAGCGAAATCTCATCATGTGTGCAAAGATGCAGTCTATTGGTAGCACCAGTTTGATATTTGAGGAGATGGATCACTGAAAGAATGAGGTTTGCCTCTCATGAAGAGACATGCATGAGTCCTTAATTCTAAATTCAAAGGGCACCGAACTGAGAATGACCTGGCTCTGGTCCCAGAAAGTTGTGTTTCACTGTATTTAGTTTCTACAGCAGAAAATCTTGCAATGTGAGAGGTGGTCTTTCTTACATCTCGCTCACTTGCCAGTGAAAGAAATAGCGGAGTATTGATATTTTCCCAGGATACTGTGGTTCTCTAGAGCAGACCATGGACTACCTGACACTTGGTCATCCTATATTGCTTAATGTGCAAGGTAGTAGTTACTAATACAGTGGAGGCTTCTGGCTGGATATCAGGATTGACTTCAAGAACAGTGGGGCTGAAAAGTGCTGATATTTGATCATTGAAAAAGTATGGTGCTGTGCAAAGATCCATGTTCAAGAAGTGAGAGAGTGGCTTTGGGCCATCTTGGCAACCTTACAAGTTCCTTTGCTTTTGTATGGCACAACTTTACAAAGTAGAATATCATTGAGAAATTAGTGGAAAATAAAGAGTGAAAAATAATGTGTGCACTGTCAGTATGTTGCCTTCCTTGGTAAATAAGAAGTAAAAAGCTGAGAGAGAGAGAGGAGTGAAACTAAACAAAATTTTTTTTGGGAAAGCAAATATTTCAGTTTGAAACCAGTTTAAGATTTTAAAGTATGAAAGTCTTCAGTGAAAATGTTTCCCTTTCAAAAAACAATCTAATGGCCTTCTTTTAGTGAAGAAAAGGTTACTTTTATAAAGTATTTTATATTGATCTTATCAGCATCTCTGTGATAGGATGACAAGAATCAAACAAATGTTGCTGAACTGTGAAGAACTTTGGCTTAAGCCCAATAATTTTGGGCCCGAGAGCAGCTGTCATGAAGAGTGAGAGAATTTTTTAGGAGAGTCAGAGACTGCATGAAATACACTAATAATAGTTATTCCAGTGATAGAGACAATTTTTCAATATAAAAGAAAGATTCAAAGTAAAAGGAAAAATATGTACACACAGAGAGAGAAAGAAGAACAGTCTAATATTACCAGGCAGTTTGGGAAACATGGGAAATTAAATATGTATTTGGAGAGGGTATAATTGAATATTCTTCATTGTCTAGTGGATTCCACAAAATGAAGGAGATTTTGTTTCCTTGCAGAAGCATTTCCCTATACGCTATTTTGTGCCAAAAGGAGAGAAAAATCACTTTGAATAGCTCAAATTAAACCAAATAATCCTGAACAAAAGACTGCCATGAAAATCACAAAATCCCACACCGACATTACTTTGGTCCACACAGTTTTTGGGAAAAAAAGGGTCATTGGAGTCTCATGCAGTTCTTGATTTTCTATTTGCGTAAGGTTGGAGAAGGAATAACAAAATTTGGTACTAAACACTTCCATGAGAATTGGCTTTATCCAGACACAGCTGTGTTCAGAAAAAAAACTTTGATTACCGCTGTATGGAACAGTCATGTGAACGTGTTCCCACAGGGTTTTTGGGTAAAGTCTGGAGAAAAAATGCTTAGATGATATGTCAAATAAGAACTGGGAATGAAATCAGACCTCTGAGCTATAGGTGCTTGTTCACCTGTTGCTAGCTTCATTTTGTTCAGCTTTCTATCATTCCTCTATTCACTGGCTTCATAAACTTTCCTGTGAGGTTACTTGTCAGGGCAGTAAAAATAGGTATACGTAACGTAACGTAACAATAATACAATACAACATAACATAACACAATATAACACAATATAACACAATATAATACAATATAACACAATATAACATAACATAACATAACAACATAACATAACATAGTATAATATAATATAATATAATATAATATAATATAATATAATATAATATAATATAATATAGAGGAAGGACAGCAGATGAGAAAACCTGTTCTTGGAGAAAGAGCAAAATGATCTAGGGTATCTGTTACTTCCTGAAAAGTCTCACGAGTTTATCTATCATGCTAAATGTCTTCTAGCATGAAGGAATCCTGTGGCATTCATAATCACAGGAATGTTAAGTTTTATCACACTGGAAGTCCATTTGGTCTGCTGTCCTGTGAACAGCGATCAAAGCCACAAACTTCAAAGGAAGGTGCAACGAAGTATGAACAAGATACTTAAAGGAATATCCAGTTTTTGACTTTTCTTTCTTAATCCAGACAACCACTATTTATGCTAAAGAATTTCTACTTCTTCTAGTTTCATTTATTTAAAGTATCATCTTTTTTTTTTTATACAATTTTTTTCTGTTTCATTTCAGTAAAATTCAGATAAAATGAAATCTTTTTGCATTAATTTCTCTCCATTTTGTCAGTACTATGTGATTGACTTTCCATGTTTATATTTACCTGTCTCAGTTTACCTGGCAGTAAACTTTCTGCCCGTCTAGTAACATTTGAAAGACTCTTGTAAGCAAGTTGTAACATCTGTTCAAACAATTTTGTCCCCTTTGCTCCTTGCAATGCAAAAGCTTCAGAGGTCAGTTCAGATAGCCTTTGCACACTGCAGAACTATTCATTATATGAACTCACATATACACTTCTTATGCAGACAAATTTTAGCACCTTTTTAGGTGTACTTGCTGTGTTTATATGTTTACTGCTTAACAACTAAGCAAGATGATGAAGACTGCAGGAAAAGGTAATTTCTAGGAAGGGATCATCAGTACCCCAAGATAGCTAGGAAGTACTTTGACCAACTTGACATGACACAGTAGGGTAATTCCTTCCCTTTCTCCCGCTATTCCAGGAATAATAAGCTGTGCTGAATTTCTTCAAGGAGGAAAAAAACCCCCTCTTTCTTCCTTGGGCACAGAAGCTGCACTAAAGTTTTTGAAGAACAAAACGTTTCTTTCTGTGTTTGCACTGTAGTTGAGGATTGAAAAGACAAAGAAGAAAGACTTCCCTGACAAAGTGTTCAGAATGCCTATCTGGATAGTTCTTATTTGATTGTAAGAATACTTCGTGTCCGGGTCTGGGGCCCTCAGTTCAAGAGGGACAGGGTATTGCTCGAGTCCAGTGCAGAGCCACAAAAATAATTAAGGGAGTGGACCAGCTTCCTTATGAGGAGACAGAGAGGGAGCTGGGGGCTCTTTAGCTTGGAGGAGAGGAGCCTGAGGGGTGACCTCATTAATGTTTATAAATATGTATAAGGTGAGTGTCAAGAGAATGGAGCCAGGCTCTTCTCAGTGATGCCCAATGACAGGACAAGGGGCAATGGGTGGAAGTTGAGGGATAGGAAGTTCCATGTAAACATGAAGAAGAATTTTTTTTCACAGTGAGGGTGATGGAACACTGGAACAGGCTGCCCAGGGGGATCGTGGAGTCTCCCTCTCTGCAGATATTCAAGACCCGCCTGGATGCATTCCTGTGTTATCTGGTATAGGTGACCCTCCTCTGGCAGGGGGCTTGGAGTAGATGATCTTTCGAGGTGCCTTTCAGCCCTTAATCTTCTGTGATTCCGTGTGCTTCTGCGAATACAAGGAAGTCTAAACACTAAATGCACCTGAATTTGAAAATTGTTTTCCACCTTGATTGTGTGGATGGCTTCGACAGACATGCAGTTTTTTTCTTACATGAGGATAAGACCAAATAGTATCCCAAATTGTTCACCACTGGCATGCTGAATTTTGGCAGTTGATTGTGCAAAATTTTATGGGGGGTTGTAAATCTCTTAAAATGAGAAATCTGTAATCTGACAGTGATTACTGATTTTTCTGTGACCTATGGTTCGGGCTTGAAAAAGAGCTGTATTCACTCCTTTGGGTTTATCTGAGGTATCAAGTGTGAACAAGGGCAGAAATAAAAAAACATGGAAGAATCCTGGTTTTGGACTGGCAAATATAGCATAAAAATAATAACAAAGGGAATTGAAAAGCCATTGAAGTTAAAGACTGTGATCCAGTTTAGGTCCACACATGGTAATGCATTATAGAGCAGTGATTTCTTGAAGTTAATCATTAAAGGCACTCCTACACTCTTAAAAACTAACATAAGGAGCACTTTTTGGACAGAGAAGCACACACAAAGGATATTTGAGTAAGAAGCATGCGAATCAACAAAATAACAGCTCTCTGTTCTGTATAGTTCTATATTCCTTTACAGCTAGGTTGTTTCATTACTAATTCCAGAGCATTAGCATGTATTGTGTTATTCTGTACAGCTTGTTGTACAGAAACAATTCAATAAATGAAAAGTCTGAACTCTAAGTATCATTATTATTATTTTTGTTCAGATTTGCTTTGTGGTGCAAGATTCTTTTGATTGCTTCAAACCTACAACAATCCCCTGTTGTTTATCATAAATAACAAGTTGGTTTATTTCTCTGGGCTTGCAAGTTTAATTTTCTTCTGTTGCTATAATTTCTATTCATTTTTAACATGAACAGTTTTTCCTACAGAAGTGGTCTTATATCTAACTAACCTTGTGATTTGTTGGCTGTGAAAAGCATTCGAGTTGATGAGAAAAAGGAAAAGTCATTCCACCCCCTCACCAGAGTGAACTGAACTTTCTAAGGATGTATTTTTGTCCCTTTTTGAGAAGGGATAGGTAATGCCCTCATTTCTGTCTTGCCTACTTGCTAGATATCTTTCTAGATTGAATTCAGAAACGAGTTAGTGTTGATGTCATTAACTTTATTTCCCACAGATTTCTCATTATATCAACTTGATAAAGCACTGAAACAGAGAAATAATGTATTTGTACAAAAAGCACTATTTTAAATGGCATAGTTGGTGTTTATTTGCCCAGAATCAGCAGTTTTTCAAAATCTCTGAAATTTGTACAGCCTGTCTTCTAAGCTGATTTTTTCTGTTATTAGTAAGGAGAGGGAATTATGGACACCCTGATAATAATTTATCTCGTTTATATCTATGTTTCTTTCCTAGTGAGAGCTTTGCATATTTTCCATGCTGAAGGCTGAATAACAGGACGGTCTGACACCAATACTGTAACTTCCAACAGTGGTCTTTTAACCACATTTTTCACAATCAGAGCTATTTAGAGCCTGTAGTCAGAGACTCACTACTTTTCTTAAAATAGATTGGCTGGATCATTCTGATCATCTGCCCACTTTGCCATTCTGCACTAACACAGGAGAGTACACATGATTTACTTCACTGAATTTCTACTTCCACAGTTTCTCAGTGTGCCTCTTGCAATCTTTATCAAAGAAGTGATTAGTTATTTTGGTCTTCATTTAACTGGGAAAAATGTGCTAAGTGATAATATAAGATGACCAGACCTTGTTTTGCTGTTTAATTGGTAGATCTGCATAACCAATTTATAGTGTTTTTCTGACTGTACAGTAAAATGAGGTACAGCTAATAGCATGCCTCTGATAAGAGTCTATTGACATTTTAACTGCTTAAGACCCATTTTGAACCGGCAGAATCTAAATCTGCTCGTGGCAGGGAAGCTGAAGTGTTACGTCTGTCATTTCTTCTGGTTGGGAATCCCTCTTCCACAACCACAGTGGGAGTTGCATCTGACAGGCAAGGGTTTTCCACCAGAGGGATGAATCCATCAAATAACTGAGTGCTTCCTATTGAAGGCACAGAGTTTCTTCGGGAGCCCAAAGGACACACTCCGCATTTCACAAGTTGTAACAAACACCTCCACTGCTCCCCCAGATAATCTTTACCCAATTCATACTCCTGTACTACTTTTATATTTTGGAACATAGGTCCTCTTTTGCTTTTTTCTCTACAAGAAAGATATGCTTTAGTTTCTACCGTATTATGAACAAGCAAGGAAACCCTACAGGTCTTCTTGTGTACTCAACAACCCCTGTTGCCTTGACCATGTCCCTTTGAACTATGTATAATGTCTGTCTGGGGTTTATCTTCTACCAGGTATTTCTTTATAATTTCTGATCCACCAGTTTTCACTGGCATGACTCTCAACAAAATCTGTCAAGCATCATTCCTGCTTCCAGAGCAGAATTCATTCATGTCTGATTCCACATGCCCATTTTCTTAGTTTTCTATGGTTTTTCTCCTCTGACCTCTTTTAATGCTGATATCTCTTAATTATATGCTCTCTTAGATCCCTCAACACTCCGTCTTGTGTGTGAAGATTCCTTGAATCTTCCTGATTTTCTTCTTTTTCCACCCTTTTAAAACTATGTTTGAATGGTTTTCTCTGCAAATAGAAATGTGGTTATCAGTTCCATTATGGGACATATTGATATCTGTTTTTGCCAAATCTCCCTGCTTTTGAAGAAAGCCCCTCACTTTTATTGGTCAGTGTATCCTTATGGATGTCCAGCCATGAGCTCAAGTTCAGCAGAGGCAGAACTAAGCAGTCGAATGTCCCTTAACACATTTTTTTTCCCTGTCTGTTACTGCACATGTAATGCTTATTTTCATTGCTGACTCACATCTGTTCCTGATCTCTTACATTCAAACCATAGCTGAGTTTTACTCTCTACAATGCATGTCTAAGATGCATCTTTCTCTCTGTCTCCATCACTTACCTACAACTCACTTTGGCTATTAATTGGAGAATTGCATTTTTTCCCCTTGAAGCACCGACAGCTGCTGTTGTTTCTTGATGTCTGCTAAAAAGACAACAATAACCATTTTCCAAGCTCATGAGATGGTTACCTCAAATACCTCTACTGTTTCCTTTCCCCATCATTCTGATTGTTATGTTTCTTCTCTTATTGACTTAACTATATTTGACAATATTGTTCCTGTTGGAGTCTCTAGCAGATGTCCACCACCTACTTATAAAAGTTCAGATGTTCAGTCTGTGATGTCCTCCTTCTTTGGGTTATAATCTTAACCAAATATTCTAAAAGCCACTTCATTATCTCCTTTCAAATATTTAAATATCTCCATCTTACAGTAATTTCTTGGGACCTAAGAAGAGCTTTGTCTTATGTAGATGTCTCATCTAATCTAGTGTTCTGTTATCTTAGTAGAAAATAGTATGTTTTATTGTGTAACTCATCTAATTTATTTCAGTTATCTACTATAAGGTGAGATGAATCTCACTTTACAAGAAATTATTCATTCTTACCGACTACCAGAGCGACACATGAAAAACAGAACAGATGTAGATGATTTTGGAGCTATTCTGACAAAACTACCTAGTTATCTAAAAGAGGGTAGATACAGACCATGTATATACCAAAGACTCAAACGCTTAAACTTGAGAGTCTACAGTGTAGGTGTTTACATTTGAGACAGATGTCTAAGTTCTCATTATATCAATAGAGATATAGTTAGGACAATTGATGGAGCCTGGAGAACAATTCAGTTGAACATATATCTGCACCAGAATGAGCTGAATCACCTTCTGACCTCTTCTAAATGAATTTTCACAGACTACAGAAGGAGCTTGGACATCTAGCCCACATCTAAACATTTGTATGGAGAGTTAGATGCCTTTGCCTTAAGCTGTACCCTACCCTTGCTATCTGAACTGGATGCAAATTCTTCCCCATGATGGTGATGTGTTTAGGTTCAGATAACTTTAGCTATCTAACTGGTAGATTACTGGCCTACACTTTGTTTCACACTGCTGGCAAAGGAAGGTACCACTATTATCTTAGTTTGCTGTAACATTGAATCAGCAGATTCAGTTAATGGGGCTGCCTCTACTAAATCACGGTTATTTCTTTGACCTTCATGACTTGGGGCTATCTGCAGTATAAATATACCAAACATATGAGCATTAATGCATAGAGAGTAACTGTTACTGACTTGTCAGGGCAAACACAACACTATTTGGGAACACTACGAACAGTGGCTTGTCTATCTGGGAGTAGAATCTTATACAGATGTTATCAATATGAGTTTAAAATGGATTTTATTCTGTAATAAGGAAAAAAAAAATCATTAAATTGAATGGTGCACCGCTTTCCCCTTTTGTGCGAAGTTAAAGAAACAAACTTTCCCTAAGAAAAACATATTAAAACCTAATGCTAGTTAATCCAACTTCCCCTGTTGCACACCAAAGAAATGCTACTGCCACCCACACTTCTGCAGAATATTTCATGAAGGATCTCCTCTCTTAAACCAAGGGACAACTTAATTCTTTTTTCCTTGATTCTTCTGTTTACATCTGGTGTGACCTCTTTTGGTTTCCAAGACAACATAAAAAAGGAAACCTTTAGAGAGAAACACATCAAATTCAGCTGTCCTTTCCTTTGGACAAAGATTTGGACAAAGGTTTGGACAAACCATATGTTTAAAACAACTCATGAAGAATGTGCAGCCTCTTCCTTTCCTGCATCATATACAATATGACCATAGCCTCATATTCAATTATTTTTCCCAAACACTGATGATATTAAGCCATGAACTCGAAAACTGTGGTCCTTGCATTATGTGCTCCTTGCCTGAGTTTTTCCCCATTTCCTTTTTCTCTAAGAAGGCCATATTTTTTTTTTTTTCTCCTGTCCTGCTGGATTTCAAGGACCACTACTGACATTCTTTTGATGAAAAAAGAATTCTTTTTGGTCTCTGGGCTTCTCTGCTTTGGTCTTTGGAAGAGTAGCTTTCAGGTCAGAAAACTCACCCTGTTTAAAGCAGAAAGCTGCCACTTGGCAATGTAATCCCCACATCTTTGGAGGTTGTGGGAAGGGATTGGCTGTGGAGCAGGGAGTACCTGTGTGCCCATCAGTCAGTCCCCACTTCATCTGTGCTACTACTGTTCCAGAGAGTCAAAAGGGAAGGAATTTGAAAAGTTATCACAATACTGTAACTCAAAAAGTGGCTTGTACACACCAGAGGATAGTAGGGATACTGTATGATTTACTGCAGGTAGTGAGACTTTACCTGTTAAGAGTGTTGCTGGTTTTAGCAGGAGTTCAGTACCATGTAAGTCCTCAGAAATGTGAGATTAAGAACAGGCAAGTAAAAATAATAGGGTGGTGGGCTACAAATAGAGTGTGTATAGAGCTTGACTTTAGCTGACATTATACATCCTTGCTCACAAGACCTGAATAATATTTCAGCTATATATTATTGATGTTGCACAAAAGTTCTGCTCAGGAACACATCCACACATTCTCCCCTTGCCCTCATCACATGCATACAGACCCATACAAAGGTAATACCACAGTTGTTCATTATCTTGCAACAAGCCATACATAGAAGTATGCACAACAGAAAAACTATGTGTCCATATTGGTGGATAGTTAAGGTTAGCTTAATTCAAATATTTTTGATGCACTCTGAACCATGGGATATCAGACATTATCCATGTTGTTTTGAGACTGTTCTGTCCCCTATGAAATCAATGGGAAAATTCCTACTAAATTAGGTGATTCAGGTTCAAAGGAAGAGGAAGTTGTGTAGGCATTTTGCAGGAACACACATATATACATTATGTATTATAAAACGTCACTTAAATATTCTCTACTCCAACACTTGAAGTAATTTCTTCACAAATCTGGAAAAATTCCTCCTCATAAATGAAAAGATAAAAACTCATTTCAATTGTACTTTTCTAAAGAAAAACAACAATAACAAAAAAAGAAGTTGAAAAGCATCCCTTAGAAGGGTGTACACGTGCGAGTGCATGTGCATGTATTTGTTACTATTTTAAGAGAACTTCATTTTTATGCCTCCTTGATCTCAGCAGACTGTCCAGCATGGGATGAAACTTTGTCATATGACATAAGACACAAGGAAAATGCATTCAGCTGGCCTGAGCTTTCTCAGCTGTTACAGATTTAAGATCTTTAGCTCCACAATATTTTGAATTTCTCAACACTTGAAAACCAGAGAGTGAGAACTGTGCACAGGAGAAAATCTCTTTTCATTACATTGGGATTATTTTTCTATCCCAGGTACTTGAGCCTGGGCTTTCTCTTAGTCTAATTGATAACCATCAGGCTCCTCCCCTTAACCCGATGACTTTTGTGCATTCCCTTCCCGGGTGACTACTGTTTCAGTGTTCTACCTCATTCACTTTTGGCTGACCTGGAGTTCCTGGGTTAAGCTTCCCCACTGGTATTCAACCTTGGACCCTATTATTGTTCTACTTGTCTGACCTCTGATACACTAAATTCTAACAAGGTGATCTGAAAAAAATCACTCATTTTTTTTCTATGTGGTTTCATGGCTTGTCTTTTTACCTCTCCTGGCTGATGTTCTTTTCTCCACTTCAGACCACCAAGTGCTCTGCTTTAGTTTGTCAATTTATAGTGCTGTCATGGTTTCAAATGCTGCAACCATTGTCCAGAATATACTCTCCTGACCTCTGAAGCAACTTTCTGTATTTCAATTGTTAACTCATTAGTGTTTGGAAGAACAGCTGTAAAGAGAATAGCCTTTTTCCCACAATCACTTCCAATGAGTTGCTTGAAGAGTCATCACAATCAAGGATTAAAAGAAACCCAGAGGATGCTGCTAAAAATTATCTCCAGTTATTTTGTATTCTTGCCCAAAGGAAACTCTCAATCCCAAATGATACTGATCTTCTTTATCAGTTCACTGCTATGATGCAAAAGAGAGGCATGTTAATCATAGAGTAATGGAATTGTCTTATTTGAGAAAGACCTCTAAGATCATCGAGTCTAGCGATAAAGCTAGTGAAGAAAAGACANCCCCCCCCCCTGTTGTTGAAGAAGGTTTTCCCCCAAAAATAAAGAAAAAAAAAAAAAAAAGAGGATGTTTTTTTTTTTTTTTTTTTTTTTTTTTTTTTTGGTCCACAGACAATCCTTTTTTTCTCACATATCCTTTGTTATTAGGTCCTGGGCCTTGAAGTAACTTCTCTCACTCACATCTTCAAAATAAATATTGTTTCAGCTCTTCCCCTTTCAAAATGTCTTGAGAAGGTAGAGGAATAGGGATGTGAATGGAAAGTACCAGAATATTTTATCCTGAAGTCTGTTTTCTCTTTGACAACAGGAATGGAGTCAGAACTGTGCTTATAAAAAAAAAAAAANAAAAAAAAAAAAAAAAAAAAAAATCAAATCTTCTTGTTTTCCTTCCTTTCCATTTTAGTGGAGAAATGATCTTGCTCACTGAGCAGTGAGAGGTGCTTCTGGCATTTAGGAACAGATTTATAGCATTAGCAATAAGTTCATACTTTTCATACTCTGATTTTTCAGATTAATGAGCAACATCTTATTTCTGAAGTTCTGTATCAAAGACTGAGTCACCAGTTTCTGAGTGGTAAAAAGAGACTATGTTTTTTCCATGTTCAAAAATGTAGCATGGTTTAGAATAGAAGGATTCTAAACATGCAATAGCTGGTTACATGTGAACAATTTCTTTCAAGCAATATGTTTTGAATGACTTTTCTATCTTTTCTCCAGCGTCACAGATGTTTAGCTCTAACACAGGTTTTTATATCAACAGAAATAATTAACTTTTTGGACTTCATGGAAACCATGTTAGATCTTTAACAAAATACTTCATGTTGAGAGAGTACTTGGCACAGTGTTCTCCCAGGTAGCACGAATTGTGGCTGCACAGTTTTCTGATAACATAAAATACTTGACTGCATCTTTCATTTTTGTGTCAGAGAATCATAACAACAGCCTGAATTTCTTGTAGGCCTCATCACCAAGGATTTCAGAGCACTTTGCAAACACTAATTTAAGCTTCACAGTTCCCCAGAGGACAAGGATGACTTGGATGTACCTCTACTGATTTAAGTTAGCATGGTATGGGAATTGCACTTCTCCCTCTCAATCCTATAATGACCTTTTTACAGATGGGTAAGTTGAGGCACAGGCTAGCAATGTCTTTTCCAGAGTCACAGAATGAATCAGTACAAGCAATGCAATTGGTATCTCATATCTGTTCTTCAGCTCTCTAAATGACTTGTTAATTCCTTCAACATGCTTGATGATTTAATATTTAAGAGTTTTTTTGTTCAGTGCAAATCCACTTGCTTCAAAAGACTCTCTTTAAAACTGTGTATGTAAACAACATTTGTATAAGGTTTAAATAATTTAAAAAAATCCAGAACCTTGTGACTATTTTAACAGAATTAAAATGATAGTATAAAGTGGAAAGAATGCAATCACTGTGCAGTTGACACTGCCTAAAAACAATGGATGCATTTGATTGCCTGTGTCAAACACCATTAGACTTTTTGCTCTAATAAAACAGTAAAGCCAGTGCTTTACAGCAGCTTAAATCAATTCCCCTAGAATGATATTACAGCTGCCAGATCTTCCAAAGTTGTATTTATTTTCTGAAGAGGTAAGAAGCTCTCAAATCTTACTGTTCATTTAAAAATATATATATTTGCATGGATGAAAAAATGGTATCAGAAAGTAATCTGTGCTACTGTTTGTACAAGCAATTGCAAGAAAAGCCAAACCAAACTGAAATAAAAAAAGCTGGCTGATTGCATTGCTGTGTTTCTTCTGCATCGTTGTTTTTAGCAGATGGTTTACTATTACAACTGCATTTACTTCAACAAGACTTTATAACCTTGGAAGTTTGGGGGTTTTTGTGTTGTTGTTTGTTTGTCTGCTATTTTGCCTGGAGTTGTGGTGTACCATTTGTATTTCAAAAGTTTATGTGGATTACTTTGTGAGTGGTTTGGATCTTAGTTACACTCTGGTCTCTTACTGTTGGGATAGTAAATCTGTGCTTGATCTGGACCCAAACGTATTTTGATTGTAAATAGAAAGTCTTCTTTTTATAAGGATGTTCACTTCACAGCTTGAGCAGTGTAATTTTTATACAGGTCTCAGCAATCAATAAAAAAGCCACGGGAGGAATGATTTATCTTGTTGGTTACAGAGACTGTCACCGAGAGAAATTGTAAAAGATCAATTTACACAACCTGGTGTGAGAACGTTATTGATATAACACGGCTGATCAGTTTCTGGTAGTCTATGGGCCAATGACTAAGAGAGAGCCCTGCCCTAGGATAGGGCCACTCACCAAGATCTTAATAGACTCGCTGGTCCATAAAATGGACATGAAGCCAATGAAGGGCGAGATTCTACGTGCTCATGGTACACTGACTGGCCTGCAGGAAAATGGATTGGCTCAGCTCCGATTAGTTAGTTAAGCAGTGTCATGCATCCTCCTTTTTTTTTTGTTTTTCCTCTGTTGTGTATTTTTCTTTCCTTCCCCCTTCCCCCCCCCCCCCCCCCCCACTGTGAGAACTGTTCACTTGGAGGCTCACTGCCTTAATTACAAAGGGCCCTTTTAACCACAGGTCACAGGAGTTGGCTCACTTGACAGGAAATAAGGAAACAAGCTACCTTCCTGGAAGAAAAAAAAGAAAAAATAAAAAAGAAAATCGAACTTCCACTCCTCAAATTAGTTAAATGAAGCTTATCAGCACTTGTTAGTTGATCCTTTGACAGCCTGTTAATTGCAGCTGGTACATTAAGTTATGTTATAACCAGCAGGACATATGATAAAAAAAAAAAAAAATCTACGGATATGCCACATGGCATGTGTTGGTGAAGAAAACAAAGTAAGAACAACGTTGATCTTTGCTGTAAATATCACAGCACAAAATACATTTATGGGATATTTTCTTTTTTATTCTGTAAAATTAAACTGTATTCCAAATGAAGTGGCTTTTCTGGATCAGAAAAGATCTCTACAATGAGACTAGAAAGATTCTTGTTGCGTCTTCTTAATAAAAAACAATGTTAACTGCTATGTAAATATGA
Source organism: Ramphastos sulfuratus (assembly GCA_013399055.1). Lineage (NCBI taxonomy): Eukaryota > Metazoa > Chordata > Aves > Piciformes > Ramphastidae > Ramphastos > Ramphastos sulfuratus. The sequence goes on along the minus strand of WBNM01008905.1, from coordinate 94,631 downwards.
GCAGACTGTACCTATGGGTGTTATACATTCAGCTTTTAACATACTTTTCCTGACACAGACTCTCCATTATACTCTTTTATTTACAGACAATAATTTCTCACTGTTATTACTGGAGGGAAAGAAAAGAACATTAACAGCATTAAGAAACCCTGCGGCAGTGGTTTCTTCTTTGTAGGAAGTGACTCTACTGTATAACTGCTAGCAAAATAAAGGATCCAAAGGCACATCAAGGGGAAAAAACTGTTTTCATGTGTTTAACCTGTTAATTATAGTAATCTACACTACAGTGTAAGTATTGTAACCTGGAATGGGAAACGGGTGTTTGAAAGAATGAGCTGACTAAGACAAAAATGATTAAATCCACACTTTGAATGGATGATTTTCATATGTAATTTGAGCTACACATTCTTAAGTTGTTTCATTTTCACATTTCCATACTCATCGGCATGTATCAAAGTGAAAGACTAGCTGAAATGAATGTTTTCTTACCTTCATCTGCTGGAGTATTTTACATATTTCTCAAAGACTGAAATATGTGTTCTTCTGGATCTATAATGTATGTTTTAAGACGTGTTAGATACTAACCATGAAGTCACATTTTGAAATTCTAGGCATCCTACCAATATTGTTTCTGTTCTGTATACAGAAGAATACTTCTACATGCAATGTTACCTTCATACTGTTCAATATTCCAAGGCCCTGTTAACTATCATTGCCTTTCCGTGTGGCAGAACTAGCCTCTCACTGTGTTCCTGATATGTTTTGAGCACTGACAAATTTGTCACACTCCCTCCAGGTCTGAAAGTCAAATTCCTCGTTCTGACAATGGATGGAGTGCGGGTGCTGTCTCCCCTCCTTTGCCTTCTTACGCTCAAAAGTGAAAAGAAATAAAGGAAATATGACCAGAGCAAAGAAACGGATCTTGTGAGTCCTGTGGAAAGAGATGGGTGGAGGAAGAGGATGGATGAGGACAGCTAGAAAGAGCTGGAGCTGGGAGAGAAATAAGGACACTAAGGAACTTGTTCCTAGTATGTTCTCTACATGCTGAAATGATTTGATATTATGCTACACATGCTAGTAAGCCCTCAAGCACAACAGATTCTGGAGTGAGAGCAATAGCCCAGTCCAGCTATGGGGCTAGCTCCTTTCCACCTCCTTAAAAAGAGAAGTTCCCACCTCTGGGGATAAATAATGAGATACAAGGATGACCACAGTGTCTGTTGGCCTTTTCCAGGCCTTTTCCAGGATCTTACTCACCCATGATCTGGTTCCAAGACAAATTTGGTTACAAATAGATGTTTATGGCATGTTTCCCAAGTGAGAGGTGGGCAGAATAAGAGTCCATTTTTCTCTGCAGCTGCCAAGCCATTCATTCACAGCCTCAGGCAGTCAGTCATCTTTAGACAGCCATGCTCCTCCCTTGCCCTTCTCATAATGAACTTGGCCTCTTCCAAACACTGAAACTAATGTGGTTTGCTGTGTCTGACACACAGATGCTACCTGTGCAGAGCAAGCCTGGGCATGCTGCCACTGAGATGTCTCCAGTAAAGTGGTCATTTCCCTTTCTGCTTTTGATTCCTTTCTTATTTCCCTTCTCTGCTTTCAGGACTGCTGCTAAATGTACACTGTGGTCCCTGATTCTGAGTCAGACAATTCCAGTGACTATCCTCCAATTTACAGAATTGCAGAAAAACATACTGAGAAAGCTCCTCACCAAGATTTTCCCTGATTCATTGTAGGGGGAGCCTGTATTCAAGTTGTTAAAGCCTTTCTATTATAGAAAATCCCTGTGACCTTTTATTTTGAGAATCTCTCACATTTCTGTTGTTTGTAGAAGGTGTTTGATATTCAGGAGAGGAAATCCCCTTGGGCCATAGAAGTGTCTTCTCTTTGTCCCACGAAATTCCATTTTGTATGTAAAGTGACAAAAATTACCATTACTGTTTTTGTATTTTTATGTCTTGGGAAAACACTGGTAGGCTCCAGGTTGCAGGCCAGGCTCATGGAAAAGTAGCTGAAGAAAAGTCTGTGGTTTTACATTATGAAAAAATATCAAGTGAGAAGCTTCTATCCCAAACCACACCTGAAAATCGTTATCTCAAGGGGTAGGAGTAAGGCAAGACAGACCAGGCTGCTTCTTGACAACTTATAGACTCGAGATGTTTTCCTTGTTCACACACACATGCACACACACACTTTTCCTCAGCTAATGTGCAGCTGTACAGTCAAAATTCCTGGTAATGCCAGCAATAGCATCCTCTATTACAATGCAGAAGTTTCACGTGTAACTTATGATGCTGGAAATAAGGGGTGTTAGAATAATTTATAGCAGAATTAACTTTAAATTAACTTTCCTGAGGCTACAATAGCTTCTGCATGAGAGTTAAGAAATACCTCTGAACCCTAATTGATCATCTTTTACTTGAACATACTGTGGTGCAAATGTGTGATATACATGTGATCATACAGCATTTTCCAAGTGACCTTGTCTACATCAGTATTCAGGGTGAAAGTATTTGGAGGGTAAGTCAAGGTTAGCACATACAAATGAAATGTAGGTATTTTAGGCTTGATTTTACAGTCTAAGTAATTATTTTCATCTAGTAGATTTTGAAGCTGAAGTCTAATGTATGCTTATATCCAGAAATAACCTGTGCTATCGACTAAAGTCAGTCTGAGTTAATATATATAATTCTTTGGCTAAAAAGTTGCATGATTTAACAACATACTGATAACTGCATCATTAGTGTGATTTATGAATTCAGATATGGAAGGTGTCATACACTCCTAATAATTTACCTCTTATGCAGAGAGATCTTGTTCAGGACTTTACAGAAGAGTTTTGCCCCAGAACAAAAAGCTAGAACTTCTTCACCATTTAAGCATGGACCTGTACTGCTCATTGTGCTCAGGTGTTGGTTTTATCCAGCCACTGGGTTCTGGAGAGGACTACACACATATGTCAAGAGGACCATACTCAGCTTTAGCTTTTCATAACTAGAGTTGTGTGAAAAAAAAATATGCGTGGTTTTGAGTAATTTCAGACTTTAGTTTTATATCAATTCAGAGATAAATCATATTTTGCTTTCAGAGTTTCTCATAACATAGGAATTCTGGGGTTTTTTTGAACCCTCGCAGGGCCTTCAGAAATGAAATACACTCTCAGAAATTTGGCAGCTGATGAGTAAAGTTGATGCGATTCTTGCTAGCTCCATTTCATCTCACTTCAGAGTAGCAGCAGTTCAAAGAATCATGCACATATCTTAAAGTATTTTTAGCCTAATGTAGAAAGCTTTACCTATGCAGTATATAGGTCTTTATATCTATATTTGAACAAACAGACTAGTTTCTTCAGTCCTTTATTATGGTAGCTTTCTAGGGAGATTACTGGTAGTACAAAAATGTGAACTGAGTTTCTAATGACTAAATGCATTTATAAAAGATTTCCAGCATGAAGAAGCACTGAGTACCATGCCAAGCCTTATAGGAACGTGCCTCTTCCTACTTGTTATTTGCTTCCAGCAGAGAAAGGGCTAAGAAAGCGCTGTGAAGCTCCAGCCACACTGTCACTTGTCAGCACATGTCAGTGCCGTGTTAAATGGATAAACTGAGGCTCTGATGATTACCCCACCTCTTAGTGCCAATTAAAAAGACATAAAGCCGGAGATACTGGCACCAGGGCAGAGACTCAGAAGCCACACTGCTTGGAGGATCATTCGGCCTCTCTGTGGATATATACAAGGCAGAAATCAATTTTACTAATTGCAATGGATACCATGAGATCTGTATCACCACTCTTTTGAAAATGTAGGTAATAAGACCAGATGAAATGAAGACATTACCAACTTACTCTTAGCATACTTCTGAATAAAAATGTCTTAGGTGGAATTTAGGACAGTCATCAGTAACTACTCAAATCATTTGGTCTCTTGTTCTTCAAACAATTCATTTTTCTATAGCAAACACAGTTGCCAAAGCGAATTCACACTCTGATGTAGCATGTGCCCCCCAGGTGCTACTTCTATTGTACAGTATTGCTGGTGAACTTGAGATTTACACCTGAGTGTTTATATTAGGACAAAACGCATTTTGCTTTCTTTATAGCTATGAGACTAAGGTAATCAGATGTAAAAGGCTTCATTTATGTTACTTCACAACTGAGTTGTAGTGTCCACCTTGTATTTCACCACTAATATGAACAGCAAGGATGACAATGCAATGGTCTTGATGCTGGCAATGTACTTCTGACAACAGTGTTCTGCTGCTCATGAAGCTAAGTTATGTAATTTTTGTTCTCAGGTTTCCTTGCTTACAGTTGATACATATGTTTTGGAAATAATGGATTTAAGTACCTTTTAGTCAGACATTTTGACACTAACATTTATTCCTTTCTGATCAAAATGTTCTAACCCAGAAAATATAGGCTTTAAAAAAAAAAAAATTACTGGGTTGTTTGTTTTGGGGTTGATTTTAATCTTGTTAATTTAATTTCTCTTTGGAATGAGTCCTTTCCCAACACACTTGGCCATACGTAGCCAGAGTTTACAAGGTGCGCTAAAACTGAAATAGCAAAGAGAACTGTTGAAATGACATGCTTGTGAAATGTGTGCAATTATCTGCTATTAACTCATCTGGAATCCTATGATGAGCAAACTGTGGTTTTCAATGTGTCATTACATTGTTGCATCAATGGGTTCTTCAACAGCTCAGTTTAAAAAATACTCAAGAAATACTCGTTACAAGAGGTAATCCTTTCCAATTGATACAAACAAATCTATTCCAACATTAGGCTGACATGATCATGGATCCCATGAGGTTTCAGTGCTTTGTTTGTATTTGCTTTACAGACTTTACTGCTGATTTTGCTGTTGGGTGTTTTATTTTTGATAAGACATCTTGGAATCTGTTTTCTAATTAAGTAGTGAAGCATGAGGGATAATGCTACCATTTCTGATTTCTTGCTGTAAGCTGCAGTGACAGAGAGGTGCTCTTCACATAGTGTCAAAGCAAAGTGGTTATTTGTTATTATGATGCTACAACACTTTTATCCTCTGGATAATTTTACCGCTTTTGGTGGCTACTCAGGCAGCTGGATAGTCACCATTTAGCACTGAAAAGGTGGATTTATTTCATTTTTTTCATTTGCAATTAATAGAATTTGTGCAGAAAATGGTTGCCAGTATTCTGGAGTTATTGTTTTGCTGTGGCATTCTTCTGTTACTCAATAGACAGGTGCTCTGGAAAATCTGTCTTGCAGAAGGAACAATCAAGCAGGTTAAATCAACATTTTCTATTCTTAACTATATCCACTTCCTTTCCTTCCCATTTCCCCCCCTACCTTTTAAAAAAGGAGTCTCTAAAATGGTTTCCAATGGTCAAAAACTGCCTGTTTGAACTTGGCTGGCCCCATATTTATTCAGCATGAGGTGATTGTTGACAAAAACAATTGCAAGATTTAATTTTTTTATTTTCCTCCCCTCCTCCCCAACCCCCCTGCCCTGAGCATATTTTCTGTGACTTGGGAGTTTTTGCTTTTGGTCAATGGGTTGTAGAAGTTTGTACTCATGTTTTGGCTTCTATGCAAACTTATAAATATTTCAGTATCCTTGCTTATGTGGTGATTTTCTTTCTAATTAATCACTCAGGGTAAATATAATGATTAGGGTTTGCATATGCTGGCCCCTTTCTCTGTAACCAATGTAGGCATTCAGTTGTTTTGGCCAGAAAGGGACTGTATTTCAGTGTGTCAGTTGACAAAAAGCATGAAGAGACTTCTAGTTGGTGCATATGCATGGAAAGATACTGCTAGCAATAGTTAGGAATGAGGAATTAGCCAAAAGTGATACAGTAGGTGGGAATAATCAGCCTACTGAAGTATGAAAAAGGCAGTGGAAGATGATCAGCCAGCAGTTGTCTATGTGCTGGAGGTTATGGTAAGGTGGGTGGAAGAGAAGAAAGAATTAGAATGAGGGAAAACCTAAAAAGAAAAGAACAAGGGAAAGTGTGTGGATGAAGAAAAGGAAAAAAAACCAAGGAATGGGAAAGAGCAGAAGTGGAGATACTACATGAACTGTCAGTAACATTGGGCCATAGTCATAAGGACAGAATAAGGTGGTCAGCAAAATTTCTGTGAGATTGAGTGCAACTGGATGAAAGCTGCAGGGCCAAGTGCACTGTTAGATGGCACTGAATGGTGTATTTAAAAAAATGAAAGCATGCCTTTGTATCAAAATTCCTGCAGAAGGAAAACACCATGAAATACTCCAGGCTGTTGCAATTTCAAGCACTGGCAGCTCCTCACTCATTTCCTATGTGAACACTGAGTGCGCAGTAGCTATAAAGAAGCCCAGTTCACTCATCCAAGTGAACAAATGACCATGAAGATGTGTGCTGTGTTTATTTGGGAAGCTGGAGCAGAGTGGCTGTAAAATCAGAGCCTAGCTTCCTGCATGTCATCTTTCTTGTCCAAGAAGGCAATCCCTTTACAATGTAAATTACCAAGAGTTGGCCTCCCCCTGTGGGTGCTAATAGGGTGTAGGTGCAACTGTTTGAAGAACAGCTCTAACATAATGAAATAATGCAGGTGTTTGAATTGCTAAAGTACCCACAGAGGAACTGCACCTGCCAAGAATAGGCAGAGGTACATGAACACATAATTTGTGGCTGCATGAATGGATACCAGGTAGAGTTACTTTTAATAATTTACCGCTGAGTCTATGCAAGAAAGTGTCTTAACACTGGGAATAGCAACCAAGCATGAAATGGCAGAAAGAAATAACTGGCTGCTCAAGAAAGACTGCTTGGCTAGGAAGAAAACTTTGCTTCTACCAGTTTGTTGCTGTGTACTCTTTGTAGATTGTGTGTAAGGGAAATTGTTGGGGAGTTGCCCAGTTTAAAGAGAGTTCAATTAATCTGTAATTTCACAAATGCCAAAGTGAGATTCACCATGAAATGCAGGAGCAGGAACTCGGCTTGCCAGAGCCATCTACCAGCATGATATCTCTCTGTGCTCACCGCTATGTCCCAGGGAATCATACTTTGGTCTTACTGACAACAGAGAAGAGAAGCTGAATTGTTGTAGAGACTTTGAGAAAATAGATAGATGTTATCCTCTAGGGTGTTTTTTTCTCGTCCAGCCCAGACTACCAGCGAAAGAAGTTTCTTTTTATTGAATGATGGCCATTCAGTAATTTATATGAAGTGAATCTGGTATTCTCCTATGTACATGTAGAGATGGGTGTGCACCACAAAAACTTCAGGTGTTACTTCTCAGAGGTAACTTCTGAAGGGAAGTGGAACATCATTAACCTCTCCTAACATGAACAGGAGCATTTGTAGGTCTGAGGGTCAGGGGGCAACACGATTTGCCTTGTTACCTGGGAGTATTTGCTTTATGCATAAATGGCTACTTAAATATTTGACTATGTAGTGTAATACTGTCTTTTTGTTTTCATAAGCATTAAATATGTTTCTTCTCCCTGTCCTCTGTTAATTTTCCTCTTGTGAAACAGCAGTGTGGTGAGGTTAGGTACATTCTGGAAATCCTGGTAGAATCAGTGCCTTCATTCATAAGCTATAATTACTATCCTGGTGACATGAGACTGATATATTTGTGCACATAAAGCAAATGAAGCAAAGAAATACAGTTAAAAAAAAAGTAGATTTTTTTCTTTTCTTTCTTTTTTTTTTTTTTTTTCCTTTTAATTTTGCTCCTGGCTTTGAAAGCAGTAGAATGAGATGACTCCATTTGAAAACAAAAATTGCATAATGATACTTCTATCTCAAAATAAATCTTGTGTTAATAAGGACCACTGGTAGTGCAGTTAGAAAGGCCAAAATATTTTAACCTCCATGGTTGAAAAAAAAAGTAATATTAAAACAACAAGAGAATTTGAAGCTCTTTTTGGAAAGAAAAGAGACGAAGGAGCAGGAGAAGGAGGGGGAGAAACAAAAGAAAAGCTGTCTTTCAGTTCCAATAGTTCTTTAAAATCTCTGAAGTTTTCTTATGTGTTATGAAAAGCTACAAATTTATCTTTTGCCATTTTCCCAAGGGAAGCTGACCCAAATCCACCAGCAGCAGTTGAAAAGGTTTTTCCAAGCTTTATCAAATGGCCCCAACAGAGACCAGCTTAAAATTAAAAGCTTCCCCTACCAGAGGGAATATATGTGACTTTAATAACTGAAATGTGTTTTTACTTTCTATTACAGGGGTCAAAAGGTTTCTAAACAAACCAAATTTATCAATTATTTAGCGCTGATTTCTTCTGAAGTGGTATTTCTAAGATATTATTTGGTGGATAAATTCAATGTTCTAAGGCCAGCAGCAGCATTTTATTCATAACAAATTTCTCCTAAACTGAATTTGCTGGGGCAACTTAATTTCCACTATCGTGTTTGCACTGTAGAAATATCAACTGAAGTGTTATAGGGCCTAACTAGTGGACTTTTCAAAGAGAAATTCCATATAAGCATGCTTATTCAGCACCACCCTGCTTGCCATTTATTGCTTAAGAAATGAACTGGTACATTGTGTCTGCAGCAGAATTTCTTTAGCTGCTGAAATATCCTTAAAATCCACAAGGCACCTTTAAAGTCAGGAAACAATATCTTAAACTACATTGTCACCCTTGCAGCAAAAGAAAATAAAATAACTGTCAGAAGTTTTGTTAAAGACATTTTAAAATGAAAGAGCCATGCACACACGTGCATAGGTGCACACATTTTCTTAGCTGTCTCTGAAAAACGAACACTTTATTTGGGGTGTTGCGGAAGGGAATTAACAGTAAATTTAGAAAGAGACCATTCTTAATACCTAATAGGGTCCACTGACCGTGTAAATACTCTGTTTGTTATACATTAGCTAAACATACATTGGGTTTCTGCCTAAAGCCTGCCATTTGGTGCAGGTAGAAGACGTTAAGGAACAGTTCATAAATTCATGTGGAGCCCTGTTAAATGAGACCAGCCATCCAAGAGCTGACATTTTGCCATCTTTAAAATAGATGCCTCTCTTACAGTAAAACTTCAGGTTTATTTATGCAAGCAAATATGAAGTAGTATCAAAATCAAGGTGTTATGGAGGTTTTTTTTTTCCTTTTCCAAAAGAATACAACCACAAATAAATAAAAATGCCTTGAATAGGTTCACCTTATTTATATTTAACAAAAAAAAACTTAATGAAAACTCACATTAAGGAAGAGTGAAAGCACCATTTTGTGACCTCTGAAAATGGCCCCTTTTTCTTAGCAATACACACTTCCAGAAATATGAGTTATTACTACAAAGGAAGAACAAAGATGTGAAAGCTCTTCCTCTCTCTTCTGCCTCTCTTCTCCCGTGGGGCAAAAGAATTCTACTCAAAATAAGAGATTGGCAAAAAAGGATCAAAGTGAGCCAAATTTGATCGAGGCCTGGCTAACAAGGCGATGAGGAGCTTTTCACCTCCAAGGGACTGACTGCTTCTGTTTCATCTCTGGCTCAGATTATTACTGAGCTTTTGGGATGGTTTGAGGAGGTTGTCAAATGAGGGCTTGAGATTTGGTATGGGGACTCTGTGCCCCGAAAAGGCCAGATTTAAACTTGCATAGAATGATACTCTGAAACGGAGCATGCTTCAAAGTGATTCAGGGTGATAGTAAGCTGATGAAATGGGTAACATGAGCTCTGGCCCATGGTCAGACAGGAATTGAAAAGTTTTAACTCTGCCCCCATGTAGCCACCTATCTATGTGACCCTTACCCTCCCCAAGGTTAGAAGACAGTTGAAATAGCAGTTCATTTTTGGCCCATTGCTGACAGTGATTGAAACTCATACTATGGTGGTTATTTGGTGGCTGAGTTGATGGGCACCAAAATAACTATGCTTCTGTCTTTCACAACGGCCAGATTTGTTTTAGAACCTTGTTCTGCATTGACTTAGCTTTGCTGGGGTCAGTGTCACCAGAGAAACAAAGGAAGGAAACAGCAGGTGTGGCTATGAAAACTTAAAGACAATAATGAGGGAAGCCTGGCAGAACTGTATAAAACCTGAGGTCACTGAAAGGAACATTTAAGGCTCTGGATGGTGATATAACTTAAGGTCACCTCCTGGATAGTTCAGCCTCCCTTCTGGAATGTAGAGGGAGTGGAGTAATTTGCATTTTTTCCTTCAGGGTCATGAGTGCCTTAGGCAACTTCGATGTCAGGATGAAATAAAACATTAAACTCTGCTGAGAGGATGTCTAGGAAACATAGATGCTTTTTGAAAGGCAAAGATTTGTAGTAATTTCTTTACACTGTTTCTAAAAACCTAGGTACTACCTTAGTCTTGCAGCCTATGGTAAGGTTAGGTGAGATCTGAAAAGCCTAGGTGAAGCATTGGCTCAGGAATTAATTGCAACACAGAAATGGGGAAATGAACTGGCTCAGTATTTTTGTGCTTTGCTCCCTCCCTGCGCAGCCAACAGACTGAGAGTTCTGCTCAGCATGTGGAGTTGCTTTACATGTGTGCGGGAGGACATTGACTCAGCTTTTCTACATTTATTGGTTGTGACCCAGGAGTTCACCTTTTGCTTATGCTGTTCCTTAGAGTTACCAGTACTGTTAAAAGTAAGGAATTTCTTTTAAAAGGGGAAGGAAAAAAAAAAAAAAACCCAACCAAAACCTTCTCCAAATTGAATAAACAAAAGATTCACTTATAGATACAAAATGAGAAAAAGGCAGCACAAGAAAGTCAAATCTTGAATTAATGAATTCCCAAACTCAGATCAGATATGTATAGCTTCCTAATTCCACTTCATAAAACCAACTCTACTCTTGGAAAAATATTCAGCTCTACTGAGGAACTGAACTTTTTCTTGCAGAAGATATATTGCCATCAGGGTTTATAGTAACATTTTTGCCCACTTAGCCGAGATAGTTTACCTATCACATCTGTCAGATTCTTCAGAGAAAAAAACCCCAAACCTACAACAGTTTGTCTTCTTCCAGTTCTTGCAACAGACTGGCTTGAGGGAAATATATTAGTGCCTATATTTAAATTATTCTGTTGGTTCGTTCTTTTCTCTCAAGGAGGTAAGCTGGGGCTTTCCCCCTTCCTCCTCCCCCTTCCTCCCACTTTTTGTGAAGATACTCACAGGATCACGGGTGAAACATCAGGCATAATTAAGCAAATTGGCATTGCAAATCTCAGCAGAAATAATGTGCCTTTTGTGAGAAAACTCCCACCAGAAATGATGTAGCTCCTACCCAAGTTCTTTCTCCATAGGTCTAAAAATACGACAAACCAGTTAGTTACTCATATGCTGCTCATAATAATGTCATAATTGAACTATCTATAAATGGCATTATGCAAAGGAACATTGAACAAATGCAGCTGAATGCTCTTATATTGGAATCTTTTCTTTCTCACAATTAAATGTCATTATGAGAGATTTTACTCTATTTTATATTTAATCAGGACTTGTAAAGTCTCAATATAAACAACATTTTTATTTGATCAGAGTTCATTATGAGAAGCAGCTACTGTATAGAAAATGTCTGAAATTACACCCTGGACTGGAAGTCTGAATTTACTAAATGGAAGGGGGAAAAATGGCTGCCTTTTCAACCAAGCATACCTTTGCAATCTGGTGCATTTCCTTATGTGGCCTTGCTCAGGCTTATAAACCATTGGAATCAATTTCTTTTAAAAACACGTTTTTCAGAAACTTATTACGCACTTTAGAGATATATTATATACCTTCAGCAGCAAAAGAAGAAAAATTACAGGTGCGAAAGCAGCCCATTTTTCTAGCAGCTGAAAATGATGCCGTGTACTAGTCACAGGGGAACAGTAAAAATTACACTCCGACAGCAACAGGGCAGAAGCCCACAAAGCCACAGCAGTGCGAGTGGCACGGCCAGGCAGCGCTCTAATAAATCAAGATAATTCTCTGCCTGCCTTGAACTTAGACCTGACTACAATTCACTGGTACTGCAAGGAAAAAAAAAAAAATCTGCTAGTGGAATTCAGCTTTACTGGGGGGACGTGATTAGTCACTGGCCAGATTGAGCCTCGATTGCATCTAAATGGTCCACTTTATGAACCATTTATCTTCTGCTCAGACCATTTTCATTACACCAAAAACTGATGCTGAGCTACCAGCTGTAAGATACAGCCTGGTGAAAATTAATAACCCTTTTTTTTCTTCCTTTTTTTTTTTCTTTTTTTTTTTTTTTTTTCCCCTTCTGCAGGACTTCTGCATATGTGAACAGGAGCATTTATCCCTGTTTTGTTGCTATTTGCATCCCAGCATCCCTGGCAGTCTTTCAATTTTCTCAAGTCTCTTAGCCTTTGCCCCCTGTTTCGCTTTCGCAACACAAACAATCCATCCTGTGCATTTAAAATTCTCTTAGCGCCCTGACATCAGGATATAGCCTTAGAGCAGGGAGCAGTTTACACAGAAAGGGCTCTTATTAATTCCTCTGTCCTGCCTTCCTGCTAAAATATAGGGATCTTGAGATTACTGCTGGGTCCCTTAAAGACCATTTAGAGCAGTGCAATTTTAAAAAGGAGACCTTTATTAATACCTGCTTAGGCTACTGACTGTGGGGAGGGCAGAGGAGGTCTGGCTGTGATGGAAGATAGTCTCTTAGTGAAACAGAGCCATGTGACTGATAATTCATGAACAGCCTATTGAGCTTTCTGTAGCTGTTGAGATATATGCTGATATGATTACAATAACATACAATGAAATTATGGAGTATTAATGGTGCTTAACCACTGTCAGGAATTAAGCAGAATTAACATGAGTCTTTCTCTGAACAGACATAGTTTTGATAGGGCTGATTAAGGATTTGGCTATCTAAGGAAACTCATTATAGTATTAATTAGGATACAATGAGCACCAAACTGTGTTGTTTTGGCAGATTTCTGCATGGTGCCACACAATTGGTGAGAGGCTTAAAGCTCATCACATGAGCCCTGAAGTTGTTGGAATCAATACAACTTTTTTCTAAATGATTGATTTTTAAGCTTTTTATCTTCCCTTTGCCTTGCAGGGTTTAGAAAAATGCCCTTAGCCCTTATAATCATTAAGATGGCAAATATTTTGGGATATTTTATGCGCAATAAGCAGACAGAAGATACTGAAGTTTCTCTGTGGAAATATTTTTAAAAAACTATCAGATCTGGCCTAAATTTAAAAAAAGTCATGTTGGAATATTTCTGCCTGACTCAGACTACAGCTTAGAATTCTGTTTCAAGGCTTGTTTATTTTTGCTGTTGTTGTGAACTTAGAAAGTCTCTTTATGTCACAGTAATGTGATTTGCCTCAAATAACTTTAGTAATATTTTACTTAAAGTAAGGTAACAGTAAGTTAGCTTACTGTTACAGTAAGTAACTTCCTTTTTCCCCTATCTGTGCTTCATTTTATGCTTTTCAGTCAAGAATCATCATTGCAGCAATAGTTGAGGGAAATACTTTCTGAAATAAAAACCCAAATAGCTAAACATTGTTGGGGAAAAAGAAAATTTTCTCCTTTATTATTTATTTGAATGTGATAAGGTTTTTCTCTAACATGGGAAAAAACGTGTTCCGGGAATCGTAATTGTTGAGCTTTAGTGCTAGTCCACTACTAGTGACGATCCTTGCATGGACCATGGTGTAAAAAGCAGATGTATATGAACTACTGAAGTGAAACTGGGATGTCCATGAGTAGTATTTACTGTATTATAGTGCTTGTCTTAAAAGAGAAGCCATTGAGCACCAAACCTAACTACCTTAGGAAAGAACTTTCTCATAATGATTAACTAGTGCTGAAAAGGCCAGTTGGCTTGAGTAACCCTTGAGGCAAAACCAGGGACTTGCTACACTCGCTGGCACCCGGGGGGAAAGGGTGTGTGTATGGAGGGAGGGAAAGTAGCCAGCAGATCCATTGCTGCCCTCTCCTGGAGGCATCCTGGGAGAAAATGGCCAGGAGACAGGGCTGGAGACCAGGCTCTTGAAGACTTACTGAGCTCACGGGAGCTCTTAGCCACTCATTTTGTTCTAGTTTTTAGAGGTGCTCTGCTCAGGACTCAGTCCCTTCAGAAACATGGCTGAGAAGAGAGGCTCATTCCTCTATGTATCTTATTTGGATGGGCTTTAAAATACAAGTCTGCCAAATTTTAATGTTCAATAGGCAGTACACTTGGAAAATAGAGATGACCCAACTTCATCTTCCTCAGGTGAGCTGACTGGCACCTCCTACTACTCTGAAGACTAGCAGTGACTGAGACCATATCTAGCTCTTGTGTAGAGGGTCCAGGATAAGATGAATGGCACTGTCTATCCAGGAGGCAAAGTCTGATTGCCTGGCCAATTTTTGACAGTTTTGATTGACCTATTGGAAAGGAAGAGATGATAGGTACTCTTTCATGGAGTCTGGGGCTAGAGTTGGTAAACTGATCAGCAATTCTTCATTCCATTCTTACAACTGGAGTTAAAAGATGGGATTCTCTCACCAAGATGTGAACTCAGGACCACACAGGATCTTGGACCACATGGTGAATCCAAGAAGCTAACTCACTCAAACACACCAGCTTACTGATTTTTGCATGGCAGATGTTCATGCACTTGTTTGAAAATCTGTTCGTGGGAAGGACATAAAAAATATGTAATTTTTCTTTTCTTGCCCTAGATTAGTAGAAACGAAGCTGGGAAAGGAAACATTTCCTCGTGTGTGCTGAGTGCTTGAAGGCTTTGTATGCAGAGAGTGTCTCATCTTTGAGGGAGTAGCTCTGCCAGCATAACCATTATCAAGTCAGCAAAAAAATCAAAAAAGCAGGCCAGTAAAAGTTTCTTCAAAAGCAACATTTTATTTGCATGAGTGCTGCAGCCTTTGGATAGGCAGATATTAAGGGTTTGCAATTAAGGTTTGTGCACCATTGATTTCTACCACCCACGCATTCAGTGAAAATATTATTATTCCAGTAGTCTCAATATTTCACACAGCAACACATTTTTACTACAAAAAATACTGTTGTCCATTGATCTAAGTGGAGTGGGATGCAGTAGTATCCAAACAATAACAGAAACATTGGTAGTTGCCTTCTGAAAACAGCAAATATTGAGCTTTTACAAAAGAGGGCGGAGGAAGCAAGAATTATTGGAAGACACCGTCCAGTTGAATGTACATTCACAGTTTACTAGCTAAGTCTCTTACAGAGCGCACAAAGCATTCCAAGTGCCTCCTAAGCTGTGTCTCAATCATCTTGGAGAGTGCTTCTCTTTTTACACTCAGAAGTAAGAAATTCTCAATAAGACTTGAAATTTGGAAGATCAGGAGATGGAGTCTTGAGTGTCCAGCAAGGTCACTGAGCATGTCTTTGTCCTTTAAGTGAATTAATGTAAACCCTGAAACCTTAAAAACAGATCTTCAGAATGGAGTTGATAGGCTGTAACTTTTTCCTAAAAATAAAATTGCTTAAACTGAAGTTTTGCCTTATCAGGTGACTGAAGTCCCTTTTTTTTTCTTTTTTTTTTTTTTCTTTTTTTTCCCCTGAGGGAAAAAAAATATAGTGGGATGGAAACTTATAAAAAGCAGATTCCCCCAGAAAACTGAAACAACTATTCATAATTAATTATTTTGTTCACCTAGATGCTGACAGGACACAAAACAAATGAAGTGGAAAAGCTGCTTCTCCTAGAACTAGTGTACAATATATCTTAATATTTAGGAAGGAGAAATCAGAAAATGGGAGCACCACAACAAAGTCAAGAGCTGACAAGCATAGTTGTGAATGAGAATGGCTGCATGGGCTATGATGAGGTGAGAAAACTGACTGTGGGCTAGGGAACTATGGGGCTTTCTGTAAGATATTTGTTCAGGACTGATGTTAGACCCTTGGCACTCAGATGACAATCTGGTGTAAACCTTCTCCATCTATCACATGCCCTCACAAGTGCTGGTGGTAGAAGAATGGACAAAATGTCAGAAATGTAAACATAGATAAAGGAAAAGATGATTACAGAAAGCTACCGGTTAGCTTTTGTCCGAGACTCAAGTTAAAGGGTGTAAATAATTCCCATAGTATGACTGCACAATAAAAAAAACCAAACAAAAAAAAATCCAAACAAAAACTCCAACTCCTCAAGGAGAATGTTATATATTTCATTTATTATACATCACTCTAATGTTTACAACTGAAATACATCTTTCCTTGGGGACTGTACCATCATTTATTTTAAATCAATGTTTCAAATTAAACGGTAATCCTCAAGAGAATAGAGACTTTTCGGTTACCAGCCCTTCCAATTGGAAATCTTTCTTTCATGTTTCTACTTAATACTCAGTCCAGGGTTTGAAATTAATTAAAAGATATCATTTCTCTATTTTTTTTAATTATTAGCTTCAAAGTTGGTTCTCTCTTTTTCTTTTTTTTAATATACAGTGTTATAACTTCATCTTTGAGCAGTGTTTCCCAGCTGTTATTAAATGTGCAAACTGCATTGTTTTCTGACCAATAATCAAAGAAGAAGGGAATTTTGGAGGAAAATTACATGTTCATGCTTAAATACAGTCACCTGATGTGTAAGTAGTACACTTACAGTGTCTAATTGCTGTTTCCCACTACCAAAATGCAAGGGAAAACTGTTAATAGGATGCAATATTTAATACCACACAGTAACTTGTTTTGATGCTTCTGGGAACAATGCTTTACTGCAGGGTATTCAATGGCCGTTTCACTTGTGGAAGGTACCTTTCTTCCAAGCTCACCATACAGATCGACTATTGCACTGTGGATGAAAACAGCCTCACAGCCTGCAGAGGTCTGGCCTACACATGGAGACAGGAAATCTGCACTACAAATGTTTGTCATCTATTAAGGTTTTCATCTCCTATTAGCATCCTGACCCCCATGGTAGCATGCTTGACCTGGTGTTTTGCTTGCATGAGTTCCACAGGAGACACACAGGACTTCAGCAGCTAAAGCTAATAATCACAGTATCACAGTATCACAGTATAGCAAGGTTGGAAGAGACCTCAAAGATCATCAAGTCCAACCCACTACCACAGACCTCAAGACTAGACCATGGCACCAAGTGCCACGTCCAAACGTGCCTTGAACACCTCCAGGGACGGTGACTCCACCACCTCCCTGGGCAGCCCATTCCAGTGGGGAATG